>CAUYQV010094691.1:0-20769 GCA_963574575.1 Galagoides demidoff
TTACCATAAAGAGCTAGACAGTGAAGGCTGTGTTGATCAGTTTGATGGAAGTATTTCAGATTGCATGCGAAAACCCCACACTGTACCCCAGAAGTGCATTAATGTACATAGTTACCATTCAATAAAATTAAAAAAAAAAAAAAAAGAGCTAGACAGAATGGTAAATATTTTAGGCTTTGGCTCAGTGCCTGTGGCTCAAGTGGCTAAGGCGCCAGCCACATACACCTAAGGTGGTCGGTTTGAATCCAGCCTCCGGCCCACCACACAACAAATGACAGCTGCAACCAAAAAACAGCTGGGCGTTGTGGCGGGCGCCTATGGTCCCAGCTACTTAGGAGGCTAAGGCAGGAGACTCGCTTGAGCCCAGGAGTTGGAGGTTGCTATGAGCTGTGATGTCACAGCACTCTACCCATGGGGACAGCTTGAGGCTCTGTCTCAAAAAAAAAAAAAAAAAAAAAATATATATATATATATTTTAGGCTTTGTGAGCCATATAGTTTCTTTCTTTCTTTTTTTTTGAGACAGACCCTCAAGCTGTTGCCCTGGTTAGAGTGCTGTGGCATCACAACTCACAGCAACCTGCAACTCCTGGGCTCAAGAATTCTCCTGCCTCCACCTCCAAAGTCAGTGGGACTACAGGCACCTGCCACAATGCCCAGGCTGGATTCAAACCCACCACCTCAGGTATATGTGGCTGGCACCTTAGCCGCCTGAGCCACAGGCACTGAGCTGAGCCATACAGTTTCATTCACATCTTCTTTTTCTTAAAATTTCCTTTAAAAAGGACAAGCACAATGCCTTATGCCTATATTCCCAGTGCTTTGGGAGGCTGAGTCGGGTGGAATGCCTGAGCTCTGGAGTTTGAGACCAGTCTGAGCAAAAGTGAGACCCACTCTCTAAAAAAAAAAATAGCCAGGCATGGCAGCAGGTGCCTGTAGTCCCAGCTACTCAGGAGGCTGAGGCAAGAGGATAGCTTGAGTCCAAGAGTTTGAGGTTGCTGTGAGCTATAATGCCACAGCACTCTACTGAGGGTGACAAAGTAAGACTGTCTTAAAAAAAATAAACCCCTCAAAACAAACTCCCTTTAAGAGGACTATTTGAGCCTAGGAGTTCCAGACCAGCCAGGACAACATAGCAAGATCTTATCTCTACAAAAAACAATGATCTCAGAAAACCTCCCTTCAGCCACATACACCAACAGTGGCCGGTTCCAACCTGGCCCGGGCTAGCTAAACAACAACAACTGCAACAAAAAAATAGCCAGGTGTTGTGGCAGGCACCCAAAGTTAAGAGAATTGCTTAAGCCCAAGAGTTTGAGGTTGCTGTGAGCTGTGACACCATGGCACTCTACCAAAGGTGACATAGGGAGACTCTGTCTCAAAAAAATAAAATAAAATAAAAACACAAAAACCGTTTGTAGCTTGCAAGCTATATTATTAAATGGCTATGGCTGAATTTGGCCCATGGTTGCCAAACCTAATCTAGAATCTAGAACATCTGATGACTTCTAAGAGTTAATCCTCAACTGCCTTAACATTTATAGCTCAGGGCTCGGCGCCTGTGGCTCAAGCGGCTAAGGCGCCAGCCACATACACCTAAGGTGGCGGGTTCGAATCCCCAGCCAGGACCCGCCAAACAACAATGATGGCTGCAACCAAAAAATGGCCGAGCGTTGTGGCGGGTGCCTGTAGTCCCAGCTACTTGGGAGGTTGAGGTGGGAGACTCGCTTGAGCCCAGGAGTTGGAGGTTGCTGTGAGCTGTGATGCTACAGCACTCTACCCAGGGGGACAGCTTGAGGCTCCGTCTCAAAAAAAAAAAAAAAAAATTTATAGCCCAGGAGCTCTTGAGCTCAGGAGTCTGAG
Source organism: Galagoides demidoff (assembly GCA_963574575.1). Taxonomy (NCBI): domain Eukaryota; kingdom Metazoa; phylum Chordata; class Mammalia; order Primates; family Galagidae; genus Galagoides; species Galagoides demidoff. The sequence continues at coordinate 1,863 of CAUYQV010094691.1, forward strand.
ACCAGTCTAAGCAAGAATGAGACTCTGTCTTTACTAAAAAGAGAAAAATTAACTTGGTCCCTGCCTTAAGTCCTAGTTGCTCGGGAGGCTGAGGCAAGAGGATCACTTGAGCCCAGGATTTGAGGTTGCTGTGAGATACAATGATGCATTGAGCACTCTACTACTTCAGTGTCCCACAGAACTTCAAAGGAAAAGCCGTTCTGTAGTTAGTATAGATTTTGTTTACAAATTGATATTCAATGGCTAAAAAACAAAGCACAAACATGCTAATTCTCCCAAAAGCAAATAACCAACTGGAACTGAGAGTAGCTGAGTACTCCCCTGCAGCTACCAAAGGACTCTCTGATTTTGTTAGTGGCCTCATTCTCCAGAGGAGTGACAGTAGTTTGACCTGTATTACAAATCAGCTACATACAGAGCAAACTGCTTTTTTTTTTTTTTAATGAGACAGTCTCACTTTGTTCCCCTTGGTAGAGTGCCATGGTGTCACAGCTCATAGCAACCTCAAACTCTTGGGCTAAAGTGATTCTCTTGCTTCGGCCTTCTGAGTAGTGCCTGGGTCTATAGGCATCTGCCACAACTCTTGGCATTTTAGAAAAGGGGTCTTGCTTTTGCTCAGGGTGAGCTCAAGTGATTCATGCACTGTAGCCTCCCAGAGTGTTAAGACTATAGGCATGAACTACCACACCCAGCCTCCAGTTCTTTTCTTTCTTTCTTTTTTTTTTTTGACACAAAGCCTTGCCCTGTCACCCTGGGTAGAGTGCAGCGATGTCATCATAGTTCACTGCAACCCAAAACTCCTGGGCTCAAGCAATCCTCCTGCCTCAGCCTCCTGAGCAGCTGGGACTACAGGAACACACCATGATGTCAGGCTAATTTTTCTGTTTGTAGTAGACATAGGGTTTTACTCTTGCTCCGGCTGGTCTTGAATGCCTGAGCTCAAGCAATCCTCCTGCTTCGGCCTTCCTAAGGAATGTCTCCCCAGGTGTGAGCCACCACGGCCAGCTTACACAGTGAAACACTTTCTCTGGCCTGTAATGCTGGCCTACATCCTCTGTGCACAGTAATAGCTACTGAGTTATAGAGAAGGGCTTTAGGCATGGAAATCCAGCTGAGAGGGGAATTCCAGAGAATTTCCTAGACTGGTTAGAGGAAAAGAAATCACTCCTTCTGGGTATTCTCTGTTCAACATCTGTTTTCTTTTGGGCTGTTGATTTTCTGTGTTTGTAAATGTGACTAATGAAAAGGTGCAAACATTAAACCTTTTAAATTGAAATGCTGAGAAAGTATTATTCTGGGCTCAGTGCCCGTAGCTCAATGGCTAAGGCACCAACCAAATACACTGGAACTGGTGGGTTCGAATCCATCCGGGGCCTGCCAAACAACAACGACAACACCAACCAAAAAATAGGTGGGCATTATGACAAGGCACTTGTAGTCCTAGCTACTTGAGAGGCTGAGGCAAGAGAATCACTTAAGCCCAAGAGTTTGAGGTTGCTGTGAACTGTGATGCCAAGGCACTCTGACATAGTGAGACTCTGTCTCAAAAAAACAACACTGGCTTGGCGCCTGTGGCTCAAGCGGCTAAGGTGCCAGCCACACACACCTGAGCTAGCTGGTTCAAATCCAGCCCTGGCCCGCCAAACAACAATGATGACTACAACCAAAAATAGCTGGGCATTGGTGGGCGCCTGTAGTCCCAGCTACTTGGGAGGCAGAGGCAGGAGACTCACTTGAGCCCAGGAACTAGAGGTTGCTGTGAGCTGTGATGCTACAGCACTCTACCCAGGGCGACAGCTTGAGGCTCTGTCTCAAAACAAAACAAAACAACACTGTACCCCATGACTGCATTAATGTATACAGCTTAAAAAAAAAAAAAAAGGCCAAGAGAAAAAAACAACAATAAAAAACCAAGAAAGTATTCTGCACTGAGCCAAGGCAAGATGCCATATTCCCTAATTTGGAAGAACAAATAACTAATACTAGAAAGAACACAGAACTCAGTATTTTCCAACTTAGTAATAACATCATTGTTTTGAGTAAGAGATCTGGGCAACTTACCTTCAGGAGGCTCAGACATGGACGGGGTAAGACAGTACATGTGGTAGCCACGATCACAGTCATCACAGAAGAGTAGCTGGTCCTAGTAGGAAACATGAGGCTGAGTGACTTATGTGCCTCAGTTAGGTCACTGGGGCTAAGGAGTAGGAAGGGGCCTTCTGTGACACTACTGCTACTTCCAGAGAGAGGGGCAGCATAGCTGGCAAGAAATGCAGGAATCTTGGGTAGGAAACACTGTATCCATCTCCAGTCCACATCTAGTCACTGCTGTCCCTCACTCAGATCCTGCCAGACTGTGGTTAATCACAACAGCCTCTACTCCAGTTCTGTATCATCTACCTTCCACAAGACAGCCAAAGCTATCCTTTTATTATAAAATGTGAGACAGGTGGTTCATGCCTATAATCCTAGCACTCTGGCAAGTGAGGCAGGTAGATCGCCTTAGCTCAGGAGTTCGAGACCAGCCTGAGCAAGAGCGAGACTACATCTCTACTAGAAAAACTAGCTAGGCATGGTGGTACATGACAGTAGTCCTAGACACTTGGGAGGCTGAAGCAAGAGGATTGCCTGAGCCCAAGAATTTGAGGTTGCTGTGAGTTATGATGCCACACCACTCTAGCTAATGTGACAGAGTGAGACTCTGTCTCAAAATAAAAATAAAAAATGTGAAGCAGACAGTGTCTCTCCCCTGATTAAAACCCTCCAATATAGCTGGGCCTGTGGCAGGTGCCTGTAGTCCCAGCTACTTGGGAGGCTAAGGTAAGAGAATTGCTTAAGGGGTGGTAGGGCGCCAGCACCATATACGGAGGGTGGTGGGTTCAAACCCGGCTCCAGCTGAGCTGCAACAAAAAATAGCCAGGCATTGTGGCAGGCGCCTGTGGTCCCAGCTACTCAGGAGGCTGAGGCAAGAGAATCGCCTAAGCCCAGGAGTTGGAGGTTGCTGAGAGCTGTGTGATGCCATGGCACTCTACCGAGGGCGATAAAGTGAGACTCTGTCTCTACAAAAAAAAAAAAGAGCATCATTTAAGCCCAAGAGTTGGAGATTGCTGTGAGCTGTGACACCATGGCACTCTACCTAGGGCAATATAGTGAGATTCTGCCTCACAAATAAATAAATAAAACCCTCCAATGATATCCCTTATACTCAGGACAGAACCCAGTCCCTAAGACCTATCCCATCTCATCCCCTGCCATGCTCTCCCACAGGCAGGAAAACTCCACCCAGGCATATATCATCTTGTCCACCTAAAGGGCCTCTGCCCTGGCTCTACCTCCAAACCTGCTTGGAATGGCTCCTTAGTATCATCTAAATTTCGACACCAACAGCACCTCCTCAGAAAAGCCATCTCTGACTGTCAAGTCTAAATTAGTCATCCAGTTACTCTTTGCCACATTTTTGGTTTCATTTTTCTTCATGGTTTATCATACAAATCTCACTCATTTTCTTGATTATTGCTGTTCCCATAAGAATGTAAATCCATGAAGGCGGGGACTTTATCTGTCTTAGTATCTAGAATAGGGGTCCTCAAACTTTTTAAACAGGGGGGGCCAGTTCACTGTCCCTCAGACGGTTAGAGGGCTAGACTACGGACCCTGGGGCGAGTCAGTTACTAAGCAGGACAGGCAGCGGCGGCAAAAACACCCGGTGGGCTGGATAAATGTCCTAGGCAGGCTGCATGTGGCCTGTAAGCCATAGTTTGAGGCCTCCTGATCCAGAATAATGTATGCCACAAGGTCAGTACTCAACAAGTGAGTGAGTTATGTGCCTCAGTTAGGCTACTGGGGGGATAGGGTTGAAAGTGTGGGAGGGATCCTGCTTCTGTTTAATAGCAAGCTCACTCTCCTGACTCTAGAGGGAACTGTGGGAATAGTAAAGCCCAGAAGGAGCCAGGCAGGAGGGGGCAGTACGCACATCATTCTCAGAGGTGCCACAGATGTTGCAACACTTGCACTCGATGCACTGCCAGCGGTAGGTCTTCACCGCCGCCATCATCACGGGGGTGAACTGGAGGCAAGAGGGATGCCCTGTGGGGGAAACAAGTAAACCAGCAGCTGAAAATGGGTGGAGAAAAGAGGATCCCCTGTCTGTGGCTACACATTCTCTTGGCCAGAAGTGAGGTAAGCTGGTTGACTGGGACAGCACTAGAAGTTCACAAGGCAAGAACCTCTTGGGGACTGCAAGTGACAGGAAAGTTCTCTTGGCGGAAGGAGGTACCTGAGCGGCCACAGTCAGAACAGGACACTAGCTCCTCAGGCTGTCCTGTCTTCTTGTTGATCTTTGAGTCGCCCAGACAGAAGTCACAGTAATTGTTGGGCAAGGCCAGTCCATCAGGACCCTTCTTGGCTACAGAGAAAAAGAGAACTGTGACGATGCCCCTGGCTCTCATCCCTGTAAAAAGGGGTTTGACAACTCCTCAGCTTACATTTCTGCTCCTCCGACCTCTGGGAAACAGGAGTGGGTGGCTGGGAGTCTTCCTTGTCCTCACCCTCCTCCTCAGCCAAATGGGAGTGGGCATAGTGGTAACTGAGGCCTGGTCGGTTCTTGTAACGTTTCCCACAAACTGAGTGGGGAGAAGATTGCAGAGAAAGGCGTTAGGATACGAGAGTGCCATATCCCCATCCCTGCCAGCTGTGGAGTTCCACCTGAGCCAGAGAGGGCAACCTCCCCCCCGACCCGCCACACCAGTTCTGTTCTAGAACAAGGCTTTTGTGAGGCCCCCTCCTCTGGGTCTAGAGCATCAGATCCTGGGGCACTCTAGCCTTCCAGGGCTTCCAAACACCAACCCCATGGTCACCACTACTCTTCCACACTGGCTTCTAGGAGGTCCCTAGCCCCATCACTGCTTGACCTATTACAGGCTGGGGAGCTCCAAGTTAGGAAAGGGAGGGAATTTCTATAGTCCTGCAACATAGCAGGAAAGGGGAAAGGTGAAGAAGAGACTTTAACATTTTTATTCCTCAGTAAATGCAGGGTAAAAGCTTAAGTTACTGGGTAGAGACCACAAAGGCCAACTCTGCTGAATGTAGATAAACTGGTAGGGGGTGGGGTGGGGGTATCTCTTGGGAATACCTATCAACTGAGCCAACTGCAGCAGGTGACCGCCACAGAAATTCAAACACATTCCCACATCTGTTTCCTGTCCAGGCCCCACCAACTAGCAAGGAAAGCAGATCCCCACAAGGTATCCTATAACCTTGAGCAGATACTAAGATGGGCGTTGGGCCAGCAGGAAAGGAATGGGGAGAGAGGATGGAGGAGGCAGTGGTAGGATGGTAGGTAACATCAGCTAACCACCAAGTGCCTGTTCAGGAAGGGCAGCAGGTGGATCCATCTGCAATGGGCTCTTTATGATGCCCCTGAAGCTGCCCCACACTAGGCTGAGCAGCTCTAACAGCAGGCTGTGAGAGACGAGCAGAGGTAAAGGCAGCTTCTAGGACTTGAAGAGTGGAGCACAGCAGAAGTTCCACCACTCCTACCCCATGCCATTCCACAGGTTTTAAAATTAGCATAACAGGAGATGAGAAAGGCAGGAGGAACAAGGGAGGAGGGAAAAAGGGACAGGAAAACCAAAAGTCTGAAAAGTTGAGAGAGCTACCTCTCTGGGGCGCTTTCGAGGTATGCTTTTGTTTGAAACTATCTGAAAGACAGAAAGAAAAGTCATGAGAAGAAGGCCTTGACACATTTGAGACAGGAGCGGCAGCAGCAGGAAAGCGGAGCAAGCGAAAGAAAAACCCCAACGGCGATGTTCTCCCAAGGTAGAAAGACAGAAGCGGGGCAAGCCAGAGAGGACGGGAAAGAAAACAGACATTGAAAAACTTAGTGTTGGATCCTGGGGCCCTGACTTGACTGGGGATAACAGACGTGCATGCCATCTATTGAGAGGCCAACCTTGACTGCTGTCCCCCCCCAACACGCACCCCCACCCCCAGAGGACAGCAGAAATCTCTCCCAGAGCATGCAGGTCCCACCCACAATGTAGCAAAGGCCTCAGAGGGAACCAGTCAGCCAAAAGGCAGGACAAGAGCCCAGGCTTGTTTTATAACTCCAGGCAAAAACACAGCCCTCCCTCCTCTCATATCCTGAGCAGGAGCTGGGTCCAAAGCAAAGATTACCCACCCACTAGTGAGGCACTCACTGTCACAGGCATAGGGCTTGTCCCGATCCTCCAGGATGGAAGCGTCCAGTTTCTTACGGGCACTGCCCACACCCTTACCCTGCCAAGAACAAAAAGATGTCCTTACTGGGGTGTCTAGGCCTGAGAAGTTAAAATTCTCCTGAAAGTGGCTACTAATATTACCTGAAGGGAAAAATGGCAACCATAAGAATTAAGACATTTCAGGCTGTAAGCCCCAGGCTGGCCTCTTACCTTGGATTTCCCCTTGCCTCGACGCTTGGGAGTATCTTCCTCATAGTCCTCATCATCAAGGTCATCCAGGAAGTCATCAGGCTCTAGGATCCGCTGAGTTAACAGGATTAGGATGAGCACAAATAATGTGCACCCAAAACCCCCCCCATGGTGGGATTGGCCAAGGCCACCTAGAACTTCCTCTGTGACCTGACCCCACTGACAGCAATCTCATTCCTCACCACTGTCCTTTAAGCACCCTCCAATCCCATTCCTGCTTCCTTCGGTGTTTTGGGCTTTCCTTCCTCTGTGCCTCTCTTCGTGTTGCTTCCTTAGCCTGGAATGCCTTTTCCACTATGCCAAGGGGCCAGATCAAATGGCATGATTCCATAAGCTTTCCCTGATGCTCCAAGCAACCAGGCCCTCTCCTGCCTCTGTTTAGCCACCTGGGAGCACATTAACCATGGTTCCCAACGCTCAATTCCTATTTTAAACAAGAGCTTTCTTTCTTGCTTACTTGTGCAACTTTGTGGGAACTTTTAAAACTGCTCGGCTTCAGCCTCCCTGTCTATGAAATTGGCGACTACAGAACCAACCCCCTAAGGTTACACAGATTAAAAGAGAAAGCATATGTAACACAGTGCCTGACAAATTTTTAGCCTTTTTTTTTTTTGGAGACAGAGTCTCAAGCTTTTGCCCTGGGTAGAGTGCCATGGTGTCATAGCTTCAACTCTTGGGCTCCAATAATCCTCTTGCCTCAGTTTTTCTATTTTTAGTAAAGATGGGGGTCTCGCTTTTGCTCAGGCTGGTCTTGAACTCGTGAGCTCAAGCTATCCACCTGCCTTGGCCTCCAGGAGTGCTAGGATTATAGGCACCGTGCCAGGCCAGCCCTTCTTATTTTTAGTTTTTTGTTTGTTTGTTTGTTTCGTTTTTTGAGACAGAGTTTCACTTTGTTGCCCTCGGTAGAGTGCTGTTATGTCATAGCTCACAGCAACCTCAAACTCTTGGGTTCAAGTGATCCTCTTGCCTCAGCTTCCCAAGTAGTTGGGACTATAGGCACTTGCCACAACGTCCGGCTACTTTTAGAGACGAGGTCTCACTCTGGCTTAGGCTGGTCTTGAACTTGTGAGCTCAGGTAATCCACTCACCTCGGCCTCCCAGAATGCTAGCATTACATGCATGAGCCACCGCACCTGACCCTAGCCCTTATTTTTATTTTCCCCATTGGCAAATACGTAGCCTTAGGCACCAGAAAACTATGTAAAAAACTTTTATGCCAAAAGAGGATGAACCAGTGCTTAGGAGTGGGAAAGACTGGACGGCAACAGAGAAGCCAGGTAGCATCCAGCACCAATCAGGGAATGAAGTAGGAACAGAACTGCAGACAGCAATTCAAAGAGCCACAGCTTCTGCTTTAGTTCTAGTAACTAGGTTGCCCTGATGAAGAGTTCCCATCAAAGTTTCCTTAGCCAGAGGTATAATCTCGTACCTTCCGTACTCGACTGTTGGCCACAGGAAACTCGCCCAGGCTGTCATCATCAACTCTGGGATCTGGGGCACCTCGCTTCTCCAGGGGATCAGTGCGCAATAGTGCCTCTAAACTACTGCCATCCTGAGAGATCAGCCCCTCCTTCTTTAGGTTCTGGTCTGTGTCTGCAAGCAAGGCCAGGATGAAGCAAGGCTTAGAAAGGACGAAAGCAGATCGCTCTGAGTCTACATGATACTGGGGCTTTCTGAAGGCCTGTCACTGTCTTCTGTTCTTTGGCTGTCCAGGAACCAAAAAACCTTAGTTCAATGGCACTATAATTATGTTTGCCTCTCTTACTAGACTGAGCTCTTTAAAGAAAGGAATCTCATCTTACTCACTTTAGCATCTCAGGACCTAGCATTTGGCCAGGTACAGAACAGGTGATTAGCAGGCCTCTTACCATGCAGCAGACCATACCCCTGCCCAGGGAAGATGCGCCTTACCTGATTGTTTTGTTTTGTTTTTTTTTTGAGATAGTCTCAAGCTGTCGCTGAGGGTAGAGTGCTGTAGCATCACAGCTCACAGCAACCTCAAACTCTTAGGCTTAAGTGATTCTCTTGCCTCAGCCTCCCAAGTAGTTGGGACTACAGGTGCCTACCACAATGCCCAGCTTTTTTTTTTTTTTTTGGTTGCAGTTGTTGTTGTTTGGCAGGCCCATGCTTGATTCAAACCCACCAGCTTCAGTGCATGTGGCTGGGGCCCTAGCCATAGAGCTACAGGCGCCAAGCCTGTCTTACCTGGTTTAATAGATGGGAAAGAAAGCCGTGGATCCTCAGGGGGGTGGGCTCGCCGCTTTTTCCGCCAGCGCCGGGCAGGGTAGGAGTACAGCTGTCCAGAGGCCAATCCTACGGAAGGAAGGAAAAGAAGTCAAGCCCCAACACAACCTTAGAAAATAATACTAAACCCTTTCTAGATGAGTAGCACTCCCTCTCCACTGCCTTTGAGTTCTAGAGCAAGGGAGGAAAATTGGCAGTGAGAGTCTAGTTACCTGAGACAGTTTGTAGCAAAGAAAAATAGATGTAAACTTAGGGGCCTTGGCTAACACATAGCTCTATGATGTGCATAATGGCTTGAACAAGGCAAAAAAGAAACAAAGATAATGCTATGAACCTGTCAGTTTCACCTGCCCTGGGTTTATAGTTATAGGAAGACCATGCCCATCCAAAGACAGGAAGCAGGCTTAGCGCTTATAGCTCAGTAGTTAGGGCATCGGCCACATACACCAGGGCTGGTGGGTTCAAACCCGGCCTAGGCCTGTTAAACAACAATGACGACTACATGGCTTGGCACCTGTGGCTCAAGTGGCTAAGGTGCCAGCCACATACACCTAAGGTGTCGGGTTTGAATCCAGCCCGGGGCCGCCAAACAACAATGAAGGCTGCAACCCCACCCCCCAAAATAGCTGGGCACTGTGGCGGGCGCCTGTGGTCCCAGCTACTTGGGAGGCTGAGGCAGGAGAATCGCTTGAGCCCAGGAGTTGGAAGTTGGAAGTTGTTGTGAGCTGTGATGCCATGGCACTCTATCCAGGAGGACAGCTTGAGGCTCTGTCTCAAAAAAACAAAAAAAAGGCTCGGCGCCTATGGCTCAATCGGCTAAGGCGCAGCCACGTACACCTAAGGTGGTGGGTTCGTATCCCCAGCCTGGGCCCACCAAACAACAATGATGGCTGCAACCAAAAAATGGCTGGACGTTGTGGCGGGCACCTGTGGTCCCAGCTACTTGGGAGGCAGAGGCAGGAGATTTGCTTGGGCCCAGGAGTTGGAGGTTGCTATGAGCTGTGATGCCATGGCACTCTACCCAGGGGGATAGCTTGAGGCTCCATCTCAAAAACAAAAACAACAACAACAAAAAAAAAACAATGACAACTACAATAAAAAAAATAGTCAGGTGCTGTGGCAGGTGCCTGTAGTCCCAGCTACTTGGGAGGCTGAGGCAAGAGAATTGCTTAAGCGCTAGAGTTTGAGGTTGCTGTGAGCTGTGATGCTATAGCAATCTCCCAAAGGCAACATAGTGAGCCTCTGTCTCAAAAAACAACAACAACAACAAAAACAAAGATGGAAAGCACTAGGGAATGCTTCATCACCTATGACAAGGATACTTCTTCCCCCCTGTGCTTGTGAGTCCTGTTCTCAAGTCTGGACCCTCACCTGGACCTCGGTGTCGCTTTTCCATCCAGATGTAACAGTTGCTCTGGGCTACTCCAGTCTGTGAGTCCAAGAAAGGCAGTCGTACGCTGCGCTCAGCACAGAGGCGGGCATTGTAATTGTGGCACTGCTCCATGGCATCTTTGTAGTACTGCTCTCCAAGGCTGTAAGAAAGATAAAAATCAGGTGTATGTGTTGGGGCAGGAAGTGTGAGATGCTGAGCTATTCCGCTCCCCTGCCATCTGCTTCTCTAGAAGGCTCAAGGGACTGGGAGACTGTCTCTTTGTTTCTATTTGCCTTCATTTCTGTCTCATAGGACACCATGGCCCATCACTAAGCCATCATGACAAAAGGTACTTTGCAAATAAATTACCATCAGTTGAGGCTGCAACCCCCCCTCCCAAGATAACATGACTTTATCATGTATCTAATCTGACTTAAGAGACCCTTAAATAGGGTTTCTCATTAGTCCAGCCCTATACTAGGTAAGATGTTAACTCTTGGCTCGGCGCCTGTGGCTGAAGCAGCTAAGGCGCCAGCCACATATACCTAAGGTGGCGGGTTCGAATCCTGCCTGGGCCCGCCAAACAACAATAATGGCTGCGACCAAAAAATAGCCGGGTGTTGTGGTGGGCGCCTGTGGTCCCAGCTACTTGGGAGGCTGAGGCAGGAGACTCGCTTGGAGGTTGCTGTGAGCAGTGAAGCCATGGCACTCTACCCAGGGGCTCAGCTTGAGGCTGTTTCAAAAAAAAAAAAAAAAAAAGCTCTTAACTCTCTTGACTCTGAAAAACAGATGTTAGTCCCTCCTAACAGAGGTGGGAAAGAGTTCAACAAGGTCTAGGGCAGGCGTCCTCCAACTATGGCCCATGGGCCACATGCAGCCCGCCTAGGACGTTTATCTGGCCCACCGGGTGTTTTTGCTGCTGCCGCCTATCCTTCTTAGCAGCCGATTCATCCCAGGGCCCACAGTCCAGCCCTCCAACGGTCTGAGGGACAGTGAACTGGCCCCTTGTTTAAAAAGTTTGAGGACCCCTGGTCTAGGGGGCTTGGCAAGGTGGCTCACATCTAATTCTAGCACTCTGGGAGGCCATGTCGGGATGGATTACCTGAGCTCACAGGTTCAAGACCAGCCTGAGCCGGAGCGAGACCTCATCTCCAAAAATAGCTGGGTGCTGTGGCAGGCACCTATACTCCTAGATACTTGTGAGGCTGAAGTAAGAGAATTGCTTAAGCCCTAGAGTTTGAGGTTGCTGTGAGTTATGATGCCACAGACCTCTACCAAGGGTGACAAAATGAGACTGCCTCAAAAAAAAACAAGGTCTAGGGGATTTTGTTTTGCAAACTTCAGTAAATCCATACTATGAAATTTGATTTAGCCGTTAAAAAAAGTAGGGTGGGTGGTGCCCATAGCTGCTCAGTGGGTAGGGCGCCGGCCACATACACTGAAGCTGGTGGGTTCAAACCCGGCCTGGGCCAGCTAAAACAACAATGACAACTTCAACAAAAAAACAGCCAGGCGTTGCAGTGGGCGCCTGTTGTCCCAGCTACTTGGGAGGCTGAGGCAAGAGAATCGCTTAAGCCTAAGAGTTTGAGGTTGCTGTGAGCTATGAAGCCACAGCACTCTATCAAGGGTGACATAGTGAGACTGTCTCAAAAAAAAATGTAAAAGAGGGTGTTCTTCATGTATTAACACTTTAATGCCATGTAAGTTGTATTTAACTCACACTAGTTTTAAGCCCAGGACCACATGAAGCTGTGAAACCTCTGCTCACTGTTTTCGCTGTCAACTGGCACCTGTTCCAGCTGGCCCACCCAAGCCCATCACATGCTAGATTGTGTTCCCCAATCATCTTAACTACTGATTGTGCTGGAGGCTCTTTGAATGAAATTAATGATAGTATGCACATGATGAGGTGGTATGATTCAGAGGTAGTTATCCAGCATCATCCAAGGTCCAGATTAACCCCAGATATAACTAAATACTTGTGGAATGAAAAAAGAGTCAATTCTCAGAAACAAATTAAGTAAGTTGTAAGTCACATACAACTCATGTGGCATGCAATGTGAAAACTGATCCTTATGTCACGTGAGTTGTATATAACTTATGAACAGAAAAAAAATGCTTCATTAAATTAGAAAGGGTTGTTTTGTTTTCAACATTTTTATTCTACCTTTGTAATAAAACACTGTGATCCCAAGGAAAAAAAATTTTTCTCTAGTGTGGTAGTCAATGTGTTACAATTTCCAAGATAACTAGGAGAAAAAAGCAAGGTGTAGTGCTGAGAGGTGTCACAGGATGCTACCATTTATGTAGCAGAGGGTAAGAAACTGCAAGCCAAAAAAAAGAGGGGGGGGGGGCCTGGCTGGTGGCTGAGGCCTGTAATAGCACTCTGAGAGGCTGAAGCCCTTGGATTGCCTGAGCTCACAGGTCAGAGACCAGCCTGAGCCAGAGCAAGACCTCATCTCTAAAACTAGCCAGGTGTTGTGGCAGGTGCCTATAGTTCCAACTACTTGGGAGGTGAGGTAAGAGGATTGCTTGAGCCCAAGAGTTGGAAGTTGCTGTGAGCTGTGATGCCATAGTAAACTACCAAGGGCAACAAAGTGAAACTCTGTCTAAAAAAAAAAAAAGAACGAAAAACTATAAGCCTCCAGGGAGAAAAACTGGGTGATTAGGACAGTTTCTTCCACGTGCCTTTTTATATCTTTTGAATTTAGAAGTAGGCTTTTAACCAACTAATTAATCTCATGTACTAATTTTACATTTATGGAAGGCCTCTGAAATACCTTAAGTTCTTGAAGCTTTTTTTTGTAGAGACAGAGGAGTCTCACTTTATCACCCTCAGTAGAGTGCCGTGGCATCACACAGCTCACAGCAACCTCCAACTCCTGGGCTTAGGTGATTCTCTTGTCTCAGCCTCCTGAGTAGTTGAAGAGTACAGGTGCCTGCCACAACGCCCAGCTACATATATATATATATTTTTTTTTGCTGGGGTTGGGTTTGAACCCACCACCCTCAGCATATGGGCCAGCACCCTACTCCTTGAACCATAGGTGACGCCCACCTGGCTTTTTTTTTGTTGCAGTTTGGCCAGGGCCAGGTTTGAATCTGCCACCCTCGGTATATGGGGCCAGCGCCCTACCCACTGAACCATAGGCACTGCCCAAGTTCTTAAAGCTTTTATTGAGCATTATTACTGATATGAAATGTGTTTTTGCTAAGGTCCATCTTGGACCCCTCCCCATTCTCACACAATCAAATTATGTAGTAAAGAATCTTCTTGGTCTCAAAAGGCTCAATGGGAAATCTGAATGAAGGTCTAAGTGCCTTAATAAGTTGGAAAACAACACAGTCCTAGGAGTTATCTGGTGCTAAGAAGCATGAAAACAGAACCAATTGCGTTCTTGTCCTTCAAGGTTTAATAATTACTTTGGTACTGAAGGTTAAACTAACAGAAAGAATTCATATTCATATTCAATCAGTCTTAAACTGAGAACCAGTACAATTTCCTTTCCATAGCTTCTCCAATATCCATGAAGATATCTGGAACACAGACTTGACTTAATAAACGTCCTTGGCTGGGCTGCAAGTCACCACAGAATGTGGGTGCTAACCCAGGTGGACCTTGGTTCTCTTCTAGATTGGGAAGGCTGGACTAGATGAGCTCTGATGTAACAGGATTCTACATGAAAGAGAGCCCAGGTATGAGAAGCTGAATTTATGTCTATAAATTGGGCTACATCAACAAACTCTGCCCTAGAATCTGATGAAGGCCTTCAGTGAGAAGTCACAATAGACCACACTGCACAGCTTAGCATGCTTCTAGCAAGTGAAACAGACACATACCACACAAAGAGATGAAAATACCACAGTACAGTTTGGCTTGATTCAAAGAGCTGTAATGACGGTAATTTGAGGTGGGCATGGATTTTGTGCAGGAAAGCAGAGGGGAGAATGGAGTAGGTTCACATTTTCACATTTGCTTGCCTTTAGAAGGCAGCCACATTCTGACCACACAGAGTAAAACGGGATAAACAAGCCTGAGTGCAGCAGCTCCTTTGTTTGTGTTGATGGGAATTGATAATGACACTGAAGTCAAATAGAAGGAAAGGCCAGACTGGCTGAGGGCTACAAAGTCAGAACAAGGAGGCTGGAAACCATTTTACCAGGAATGAATGAGATGTTCTGTCGGAGCTCTTGCAAGTTAAGCGATTTCAGAAGGTGGAGCAGTCTTGTGGGTATGAGGGCTGATAATGAAACACTTAAAAAAGTGTGGAGGGGGCAGAGAAAGAGTCTGATAAAGAGAGCAAGAAAGAATGAGAGAGCATTCTTAAGAACTTAGGGGTCCTGCAGCAAGAAATTTCAAGTTAATATTATTCCCTAGATATTTTTATCTAATTCAGAAAGTTTTAAAACCAGTCAGCAGCCACAGCTATTTTATACCTTTATTTTGCCCTAGTAAGACCCATTAAAGACTGTTCAAACCTACATCCCATTTGAGAGCGATAGTCAATTTACAAATAGCAAAATTCTTTGCCCAGGAAAAGATTCAAGTTAGAAAAGATGGGCTAGTACTGCTGACTTCAACATATAATCTCAGCTGTCAGAAGACTTGGTGTATAAACAAGAGAAGCGCTGGAAAAGCATCTCTTTCCAGGGTAAGAATGGTACAGGAAGAATGGAAGCCCATTCTTAAAAAGACTGTTCTGGTAGGGGACTGTATTAATTGTGGTCAATGCATCTAGAAATTAGAAGAAAATTGTTTTTTCATTATTAGTACTTAATAACACTACATGATAAGGCTTGCACACTGAATAAAGTCTTTTAACATGAAAAAACCTCATTACACATAACACTCCAAACCCAGGCAAGTTTGACATTTCCCCAGGACAGCAAGATTTCCCAGGAAAGAAGCTGTGACTTTTTCAATAATCATGAAACCTGTGTAAATCTTCTGGTTACAATGGGATGTGGAAGTCAACAAAGAGAAGGGGCAGAGAAACAAAGAAAAAACCTCTGAGTCAGGAAGGATAACTATATAAATGCTGTATCAATAGTGTCATTTCTAAATTGAGAAAAATGTCAGCCTGAAGAAAGAGCTGAGGAAACAGGAGTGGGCCGATCACAGAGAAAGATAATAGTGTTGGGAAGAGGGATGGCTGAAAGAGGCAGCAGAATGAAGCAGAAAGCAAGTTAAAAAAAAAAAAAAAAACTACAAGGAGAAGGCACTTAGCTTAATGGAAGTGGAAAAGCATACTCAAAGAAAAGGCTCCAGGCAGAAGGGGATGCAACTTACCCTTAAAAAAGGCTCTTGGGAAAGGGGGGGGGGCTGCCCATGACAAAGAGGAGAAGCTGTGGATCCCCAGCCTTTTCCGTCTTCCACTCGAAAACCCTGACTGGACAGCTAGACAGCGCTCCATTTTCCTACCCTTGCACCAAGCCCAATAAACCTTTTAAAAGCTTGCTCTGTTCCCGCACGGGGCATTAACTCATTTCAAATTTCATTCAGATTCTTCCTCGGGGAGGAAGCAGGCTGGAACAAATCAAGTCCCAATCATCTTTAACTCACAGAAAGCAGCTAACAGATCAGTTTCTATGTTCTCAACAACCATTAACTTTAACTTTGCTCGAAATCTGACCAGTACAATGGTATCGTCTAAGAAGAAGAATGCCCTGTGAGATGTCCCTTTATGCTCTCAAGTTGTCCAGTTCCCGGTTTTTGATGGCTGCGACCGGCCGGCGTAAAGACCCACTCCCCTGAAGTTCCTTCCCTTCTGTATCTGCTCCTCGACAAATTCTTCCCAAGAATATTTTTAGTCTCGGGTTCTTGCTACCTAAGACTTCCCCAAACGTCATGGGGCCGCTTAGAACTACAGCAGTCCTGCAGTCCTAACACCCACAGGGGCCGCCGAGCCTGTTGCTCCAAGGTTGGCTGCGGGCAGTAGATGGGGAGGGGTCGGCGGGGCTCGCACAGGGGCAGCCCGGGCCTCGGCGTCTCGGAGGGGAGCCGGACCGTAAGTTTCTCGTACGCAGCCAGGGCGCCATACTCTGAAAGCCGTGAGCCCCGAGGAGTGCTCAGATCACACGGCCTCACAGGGAGGCTTCCAGTCCTGGGTTCCAGTGTGCCCCCCTCAGGGCCTCCACAAGTTTCCAAAGAAGCGCAATGTCTTCTTCGGAGTCTCCCGTTTCCCTTCCCACTAGGAGTCGCAACATGGTCTTCCCGACCTTGTCCCTCTCCCTGCCTCGTCTCTTCCCGCACCGCCCACTACCTCCAGGCCCCTTACAAGACCACCCGGCCTAGGAGAGAAAGAAACCACCACTCACAGCTTCACTACATTCTCTACCACAGCCGCCATCTTCCCTGCTTCTCTCCCTCAGGCCCGGAGGCCCCCGAAACCCACAGCGCGCAGGCGCCGGGACTGCGCTGGGGCACCAGTTTCCTCTTCCCTCTGCGCAGGCGCTTCCCGGGCACACGGGCGCGCCCGAGAGCGAGGGCTGGAGAACGAACTTCGCGTCCGCTTGCTGGGTATACCAGATGGAAGCCCGCAGAGCCCGAAGCGCAGGCGCGACCGGAGACGGGTACGCGCCCTGGTGCTGGGACTGTAGCCTCTCCCAGTTAGAGCAGCGGGAGGAAAGGGGAGGATCTGACCTGGTGCAGAAGAGAGAATGTAAAGGTTGGTGGAAACTGGCCTCCCCACCCCCGCGATAGGTTGGATGGAGCGCGTGTGTCCTACCTAGCTGACGTTTAACCACATGGTTAACCCTTTGCCGCGTATGCTCCCAAATATGTGCCCATTTTAGAGAGACGAAAGTAAACGCCCAGAACTGGGCACTTCTTTGGCCTGACTACTGCAATCTGACAAAAGTTACCATACTTTACTGCTACTAAATCCAGCTTCTGAACTTCACTGGTACCTGCCTCTTCTCCCTTGGTTGCTACTCCTAAGTTCACTCTGTCTACTTAGGTTCTGATGAACTTACTACCTCCGACTGTCTTCTGTACCATTTCATTTCTCCTTTACTGTTAAATGCAAATCTGTGTGCAAACATGCCTTACCCCTTAAAAAAAAAAATCAAAAGTTCTTCCTTAAGCCCAAGTCCACCTTTATCACTCCGTTTCTTTTTACCCTTTCAAAGCAGAATTCTGCTTATATTCACTATCTCTTTTGCCTTCTTTCCAAATCCCTCTCCCACCCAGTTTATTATTTTTCTTTCTATAAACAGAGTTTTATTTTGTTGCTCTCGGTAGAGTGCTGTGGCATCACAGCTCACAGCAACCACACATTCTTGGTCTTAAGCTATTCTCTTGCTTTAGCCTCTTGAGTAACTGGGACTACAGGCACCCAGGCTACTTTTTTGTTGCAGATTGGCCGGGCCGGGTTCGAACCCGCTATCCTTGGTATATGGGGCTGGCGCCCTACTCACTGAGCCACAGGTGTTGCTATCTTCCACCCAGTTTAATGGGGATTTTATTCTCACCCTTTCACTTGAAATAGCTCCTAACAAAGTTGTTAAAATTCCAGCTAGGTATGCTGGGCTCACAAGTGTAGTCCCAGCACTTAAAGGGGCCAGGGAGGGAGAATCACTTGAGGCCAGCAGTTCAAGACCAGCCTGGGCAACATAGCAAGGCCCTCCTATCTCTACAAAAAAAATTATTTTACACTGGGTGTTATTTAGCTACTTAGGAGGCTGAATCAAGTGGATCACTTGTGCCCAGGAGTGTGAAGCTGCAGTGAGGTATGATGGCACCATGGCACTCCTGCTAGGGTGACAGAGCAAGACCCTGTCTCAAAAAAAAAGTCATCACAACCTCTGTTTCAACAGATGTAGAGATCTCGTCTCTGTCTTCATGGGCCTGTGACACCACTGGCCATTCCCTCCTTTTTCAATCTCTTCTCCAGGTCTCTGAGACGCTACTCCCTGGCTGCCCTACCTTGTAGGAACTCCTTCAGCCTCCCATTTCTGTTCAACCTCTGTGAAAGTCCCCAGGGCTTGGTCTTTGGTTGTGGTCAGTTCTATATTATACCTTACTTCACCAATTCCAAGATGCACAAATTCCCTATTCCCATACTTATTTTAATATTTCAGAAACAGAACACAGTTTACCATCACTGTGCCTTACAATGAGAGTTATGAGCTCTTTGCCATTGCTAACTCTGCATTAGCAGCAAAATGTGCCAATGGGTATCAAGCAGCTTGGAAAAGAAAATCCAGAGATATTCTGGTACACTCTGTACTTTTTTACCCTTAGGAGCCAAATGATTGTGGAATTAAGGGATATCAAAGATGAAGCCAAAGTAGGGATCAAAAGAATGCTAGCATTGGCTCAGTTTGGTGGCTCACACCTATAATTCTAGCACTCTGAGAGGCTGAGGCAGGAGGGTTTCTGGAGATCAGGAGTTTGAGACTAACCTTAGAAAGATAGAGAAAGCGAGACCTTGTCTCCAAAAAAGAAAATATATGCTAGCACTGAAACAGAACACATACATATCCTATGACCCAGCAAGTCCATTTCAAAAATCTGTACAAGAATATTTATAACAGCATTATTTATAATAGTTCCAAATTGGAAACAATGCAAATGTCCATCATCAAGCAGTAGAATGGATTAGATAGTGGTGACATGAATGAATGTATGACAATGTGAATGAATCTCAAAAACTTAATATTGGGCTCGGTGCCAACCACGTACACCTAAGGTGGCGGGTTTGAATCCCCAGCCCGGGCCCGCCAAACAACAATGATGGCTGCAACCAAAAAAATGGCCAGGCGTTGTGGCGGGCGCCTGTGTTCCCAGCTACTTGGGAGGTGGAGGCAGGAGACTCGCTTG
>CAUYQV010094693.1:0-28014 GCA_963574575.1 Galagoides demidoff
TTTCAGAAAGCAAGTGCCATTACAGTTAACTGGAAGGCATGCATTCACATTTGGGTCAGTGGCAAAGCAGGGAAATAGTAGCATTTTCAGAGACTGGTTGGCTTTGCCCACCCCAGGATATCTCTCCTCTACCATCTTTGGCATATGTGTTGCCACAGCGCTGCTACAGCCTCATACTACACACAGGACATAGTCCTTTTAAATTTATAAATGTCTTAATTTTCCTAGGACTACCTCACATTTTTGCTCTCAGTTGCTAACAACTAGTCTTTGTTCATTCAAGGGCTACTCCTATTAGGTTGGTCAGACACACAATTTCATCCTAATCATTTAGTAGAAGGCAAAAATGAGACTGAACACCTTACTTGACTTTTGCATATTTATAGACCAAAACCAAATTTGGTTTTGGAGACCACTCTCGTCTCTAAGATTCTACTCCAAATCTAGCTCTCTTCACATGTCTCTCTTGATCCCTTCCAGAGCTTCAGCTATTTACAAAGAAGAGGGCTGTATTAAGACTTGAAATTTTCTTTTCTTTTTTTTTTTTTAGTAACATATAGCACCTTTATATCATTAAACTTAAGATCATTAATAACATAACATCATTAAATTAACATCAGATGTTTGAATATGTTTAACTTTGTGAACATATAAATATGTATAAGGGACTCTAGGAAGTCATTTTTTATTTGTCTGAACTTGGCCTTCAGCATTACTGTCTTATCCCCCATCAAAATTAACAGCAAATTATCATATTTTCTGGCACAAAATAGATACTATTCATGTCAAATTAAAAATAAAAAGTGACAGTACTATCGTACAATATGACTTCCTAAGGCCGTTAGATGTTCAGAAAAATTTTTAAGAAGCCTGTTTTTATTTTTTTAAAGTCAATTTCATTTAAAACCATTAATTTTTATAAATGGTATTATGGCATGCTGTGTTAATTTATGTCCTGTTAAAAGATACTTAATAAAAACATGGTTTATGCTTGCCAAAAAAAAAAAAGGAAAAGAAAGAAAGAAAAAAAGAAGATACTGTCATGCCTTTGAAAGTTTAATTTTGAAATTTTCAAGCTTTCAACCATTGATAGTATAGTCCACAAATGGCACTAAGATATACACATCAGTAAGTAGAATAATTTGATATTATAAAGATTGCTTCAAATAGAAAAGTAATGTTTGTCATCTGTGTTCAATGGGAATGATGACCAACCATTGAATTATCAAGTAATATGTTAAAAAGGCATGGGAGAGGAGATAATATTTCAATTAAATTCTGCCTATCAGAGTACATAGCAAACATCCCATTTTCTAGCAGATAAAATAGTTTTTGTCCTGATTATCTTTCCTGATGGTGATAGCACCACTTTGTTATTATTCATTCTATAGGAAATTTAAGACATTATTTTAAGTTTAGGGGTATAATATTTGTCATATTACATGCGTTTTTTCACAGTATGAGATATTGAGAAACATGAATGCTTTAAATCTGTTTTCTTTGTGGTAATCATGAAGACGCAATTACTTCGCGCATATCCTTTGCAGAACTTTGATGTGTGCTCTGTGATGACACTTCTTTTGCCCAGTGAAATAAAAGGAGCAGAGGGAAGTGATTCAACACGTGACTAAAGGACATTCTTTTCAGAAGCTCAGAAAGGACACACACTCTGAAGATCAATGTAAAATAGGAAAGCTTCCTTTGAGGTCCTCCTTCATCTGTTGCCAGCATCCTTTTATCCCTTATAATCTCTATCCTTTACTACAGTTCTTCAATCCATCGTTCCTGTGTCTACTGATGTCAGATTTAGCTGTAGATTTCTAATCACTGCTTTTGAGTTCAAGATTTCTAGTCAGAACCTCTGGATGGCTGGCATTATTATTAATTGAAATGGAGCATAATGAAGTGGAGGAGATTGGCTGGGGTTGGGACTAGAAAGAATAAAAGCCTAATATTTAGAGATACTAAAGTAGATAATCCCATAAGATATTAACAGAGGATGCAATGTAGGCAGTCATTTTTATGAATCCAGAATCAGAAAGAGAAAGAAAGATTGGGGTTGCCAGTATACCAAAAGTACTTAAGTAGTATTGAAAGCCCCAGGGGGATCAAAGTGAGCATAGATGGGAAAATAAAAAGTTCTTGGCACTCCCATGTTAAGAAGTCATGGTGAGGAGAAAGTCCTCAAGAAACCTTAGAAACAGTGGCAAATGAGGTCTCAGGCAAAACATAGGCAGGGTGACCGGAAAGTCAAGTGAAAAATGTGTCTCAAGACAGAATGTGTGAAGTACAGCTAATGGATGGAAGGAATCAGGTGAACACTTGCCATGGGATCTTAGGTCACTGGTAATGCTGACAAGTGGTGTGGAGAAAACGGGCAGTGGGCTCAAGAGACAATAAAAGGGGGAGAAATGGGCATTGGTGAGTATAGAAAATACTTTTCATGAGAGGTTGTATGTAAGGAAAGACTGAAATACATGGTAGCTTGGAAGTAGAGTTAAGAAGAATTTTTTAAGTTAGACAAATAGAGGAAACAATTGATTACATTGTGAGAAAGAGCCAACAGAGAGAGGAAAATCACATTTCAGGAAGAAAAGGGGATAATTGCTGCTATGATGTTTTTTGGAAGACCAGAGGAGTTGACGATGTGTGCTAGAAGCACTGACAGCACAGCCCTGGCACGAGAGGGAAGGCAGAGCTCTTCAAATTGTGGGCAGGTGCAGAAATGTGTCAGGAGTTTACAGAAGTTCTTCTCTGGTTGTTTTTATTTCCTTAGTAAAATAAGCTGAGAAAGAGTAAGGGTGGGAGAGGAGGTACTGAAGGTTTAAGGAAAAAAACTAAAAGTAGAAAATACTCCCCTGGGAGAGTAGGAGAAAATGGATATGGAAATATAACTTCCACTTAACATTAAAAGCCCACTTGAGATCAGTGGTCATGAATTTAAAGTGAAGCCATTCATCAGGGTTTTACGCTTTTCTTCAGTCACATTCAAAAGCGCAAAGTAGGTCTAGAGCAGACAGAGAGTTGGATTTAACTATGGCTGTGTTTTTGCCTATGATGAAACTAGAGAGTGGCAAAGAAGTCATGGATATATGCAAAGAAGGGATAATAATTATTGGTCACCAGAATGCAGGCTGATTAAGAAGGGAGTTGAATGTAAGACAGGTCAGGAAAAGTGAAACATTGATATTACTGATAAATTGTATGTTCTGATGGGGTCAAGGGCAATTGGAGAGGAGGTGCTGGAATGAATGGGCTAGAAACAGGAAAGTGTGATGCTGGTAAGAGAAAATAGGGAGGGAATGTGGTTCAGGTTAGACGGGAGCACACGGCAGCAGATGGCTGAGGAACAAAAATAAGAGGGACTTAGAGAGGAAGTCAGTGACTTAGGGCAAGATCATTGACTTGGGGTGAGATCCAATTAGATTGTAAAGATACTGGAAGCAACAAAAAGCTGGAGTGGTATTAAAATAAAAAATTATATTGAGTGATATTAAAATAAAAAATCAAAACTCCTCAAAAATGAAGAGAAAATGATCCAAATAGGAAGTGATAACTGAAACAAGGAGGCCCAGTGTGTGGAATAGCCAGATGACCTGAGAGTCAATGCTGAGTGTCTTCATGAAGAAAGAAGAGAAAATGTGAAGTGACAGTGAGGAGATGATACAGCACCACCCTCCTGCACAACCAGGGTATGAATGAGAAAGCAGAGGATTAAAAGCTCATTTGAAAGGGCTGGGGAAAAGTGATGTCCTCAAGCAAGAACCAGGTTTTGGAACACAAAGCAGGACTGAGAACATGTTTTTAATTATAACAGATTAGAAGTTTTAAAAGTTATAACGAAGAGCTTTAGGAGCCAGGGATAGTTAGAAGTTATCAAGGGAAAACTTCATGGAGTTCAGTGTGTGGAGAGTTTGGGATAGCCTGATGACCAAGTCTTCTTGAATGGCTTTCCTTTGTTGAAACATTAACTTTCTTTAACCATTATGTAGCTGTCTAATTACATAGAGATTGGTTTCTTTCAATGAGGCATATGAATACATACATCTGGATTGTGTTATAGAGATAATTTTCACTGGGCTGTGATACACAATGCCTAATGGATCATATATGGAAACTGGGTGAAAGGCTCAGGATGGTGAGATGGGTACACATTAAGAGAAATTTGCATGAAAGTTAGGAAGAATAGATTAGGAGAATGTAAAATACCAGATTTGAAATTGAGCCTGTGTTACAATTACAGGAAATGCTCCTTCTGGTGTCATGCCAAGGACAGAATGTCATGCCTTCATATTGGTAATATAGATTTCAAGGGTGGGGGAAAGAAGAAACCGACTTATGTAGAATTTGATTTCTTGTATCATTAATACATAACGTATTTTGAAAGTCATGAAAAGCAAAATATCACATCTTTGTAAATTGGACATCCTTTCTGTTGTTTTCAGCCTCATTCCCATCTAAAAGTAGAAAATATAACCCAGTCACTTTTAGGTAAATTCAGGCAAATAAGGGATTACTCAGCCATTTAAAGTAAAAGTTCAAATTCAGAAGTTTTTTCTTTTTCCATCCTCCTCTGTAGTGTCAACATGATGGGGCTGGGTTATGGGGAGGTTCAGGGTTATAGCCAAGGATGCTCATGTTTGATCTGTGCAGTGGCAGTGACATGAAAATAGCGCAGTGGTCTATGTCAGTGGTGCAATGTAACCACCAGAACCCCCAGTATCCAGGCAGCCCTCACAGCCACCACTGCAATGTAACCCCTACCTAGGAAGAGAAGCCAATCTGTTATAATTAAAAATATATTCTCAGTCTTCCTTTGTGTTCCAAAACCTGGTTCTTGCTTGAGGATATCGCTTTCCCCCTACCCCTTTCAAATGAGCTCTTGACCCTCTGCTTTCTCATTCATACCCTGGTTGTGCAGGAGGGTGGTGCTCTATCATCTCCTCACTGTCACTTCACATTTTCTCTGTGAATGACTTCTCTACCTAGGTAGCCTTCTCTTCATGATAAACACGAGACCCATTGACGACCAGTGGCCATCTCTTGTCCCTTACACAGCACCCATTTGGGTGGCAGTGGGTATGGTGGACAGGAATCTTTAGGATGTGCGTTCAGTCACTCTTGAGCTTACAGAAACACAAACCTTGACATATGGTGTCCTCTGTTGCCCCCCTGCCCTTACAGACTTGATCATACTATGTCAGAAGTGACAGTTTTATTCTGCAGTCACTGCCCATGATTACAGAAAGATTTCTTCTGAGGTTCACTATCTCCAGGGCTTCACCCAGGATAGAAGACCCAAATATGCTTTACTATCAGATATCCAAATTTAAAGAGATTTATTTGTGTTACCTCATATATTTGACATGGAGTTGGCCATATGCCTCCCTTAACCCCAACAACAAGTGAGAATTCCCTCTTACATCTAACACTCCTGCCTTTTTCATCACCCCTCTTCCTATTCTGAGTTCAAAACATCTTTCTCTCACAGAGACATAATAGCCTGAACAGGGCAGGGAGAGGAAAACACTACTTAATGAGGTTATTTGCTTTATATCAGGGTATTTGATGCTCTTTTACTTTGGTTCCCCATGAGAAAAAAACTTTGGTTATATCATTAGATTAGATAAATGGTAGGTTTTTACTTTCTCCTGAATTACTAGCTTTTATTTTAGTGAAATGCTTAAGTTGATAAAAGAAATAACATTAGTAAATGCTCTGAAAGAAAAGAGTTATATGAATGGTAATAATCATTTTAAATTCTTGAGTTTGAGAAAGAAGATGAGTAGATGGCTCGGCATGCTTCTGCCAGCTTTCAACTTGGTTCCAAATGGCAAACTATTGCCTGGGCAAACATTTGGAATCAAAATGACCTTACTCCATTTGCTGAGAATACTTCTGTGTTCTGTGGACTCTGCAAGTAATATTTACTACTCTAAAAGGAGATAAAACTTCATGAGAAAAAAATTGTGATTTATCAGATCCCTAGGAAGAAGTCTAAAAAGTAAGCAAGAGAATGAACAGATAGATATCTGTCACAAATGCAAAAGTTCTACCAGGGGAAGAAAAGAGTCCAAATGCATTGGAAAATTTGAAGTTAAGAAGTAGAACTTTTATCTTGATGTAAGAAAACTATCTGCATGATTGTTCTAGAAACCAGAACTAATATCAAATAAAAAGTGGATCTTGAATCATGGATTTGGTTCTAAATAAATCAAAAATAAGATTATATAATTTTGATAGAACAATAATCTTTATGAGAAAATAAGATTTTACCTTTTTGTTGCTTTTATTTAAGCAGGAAGTCATTGCATTATGAAATAGCTCCTGAGAATAAAATTAAAGCAGAATGTTATATATCTGAAGAGCATCAGTGAAATTATTTGGGCCAAAAAAAGGAAAAAAGGATGCATAGATAATTGTTGATATTAATTAAATTTTAGAGTATAGAAACAGTCTTTGAAAATAAGTAAAAGACAACAAACAACAGAGGCCAGAGATCATGGTGAAGCCTAGGCAGTCAGTAGGCCTGAGTCTGAACAACCATGGTACATGGAATAGCTGTTTAAAATTAGGCAAGTCTTAACCTGTCTTAGATTCCACAACCTGCCCTGGTATCAGTTCCTTCTTCTGTAAGATGAAACATTAAAACTTACTTCATGATTTGTTATATCATTTAGCATAGTGTCTGGACACTGATTTAGGATTTTGCATCTAGTCCCTCCCAGTAAATTTGCTATGCAAAGAATTTGATTTTGCCTGAATGTTAGATTTTTCCTTAACACACATTTGGAAATAAATTCCATAGAAGGGCACATGTACTCTTTTTCAGTAAAACTGAAAGCCCTGTTGGAAGTAAGCTGGAAGGACCCAAATATTAAAATTTCCATGAAATGTGTGTAGATTCATTCTTTCCAGCCTTGCTTTGGTTGCTCTCAATCTCTCTAAGCATTGGTACTATGATTTTGTATTTGTTATTGTTTAGCAGTTGGGGAAGTATAAATTAGTCTTCTCTACCCAAGCTGTTCATCATTCCTATAGCAGGAATCTATTATTCTCCATGTTTTGATGCACCAAGAAAGGGAAAAGGATAGGAGGTGGAAGTCTCTGAAAAGGTGGAATTCTTTTTTCTTTTTCCTTTTCCTTTTTTTCTGAAACAGATTCTCACTCTGCTGGCCAGGCTAGAGTGCTGTGGCATCACAGCAACCTCAAAGTCCTGGGTTCAAGCAATCCTCCTGCCTCAGCCTCCCAAGTAGCTAGGACTATAGGTATCTCAACCATACCTGACTAATTTTTCTGTTTTTAGTAGGAATGGGGTCTCACTCTTGCCCAGGCTGGTCTTGAACTCCTGAGCTTAACTGATCCTCCCATTTTGACCTCCCAATGTGAAAGAGCCACCATAGCCAGCAAAAAATGGAATTCTAGGCTGGGCACCAGTGGCTTATACCTGTAATCCTAGCACTCTGGGAGGCTGAGGCAGGTGGATTGCCTGAGCTCAGGAGTTCGAGAACCAGCCTGTGCAAGAGAGAAACCCCATCTCTAAAAATAGCAGGGTATTGTGGCAGGTGCCTGTAGTCCCAGCTACTAGAGAGGCTGGGGCAAGAGGATCACTTGAGCCCAAGAGTCTGAGGTTACTGTGAGCTGTGAGCCAGTCTATTCAGGATGACAAAGTGAGACTGTGTCTCAAAAAAATAAGAAAATAGAATTCTTGACGATCCTGCTCAAACGTGTCCTACCAATGAAATCTGTTTCTTTAATCTCCTAGTACGAGTTAATTCCTTTACATTCCTGCAAGTAGTTTCTACAGCTCAATTTTGCATTTACATGCCATTCTGTCTTGTATTATATTTGTTTTCTTACTTTGTCAGTCTCCCGGAGGAGTCAGCAACCTTTCTGACAGTTAGAACCTGCTTTTCCTTCAGTTTTAACTTTCCCACTGTACCCAGCACCCACTCTTGCATGCA
Source organism: Galagoides demidoff (assembly GCA_963574575.1). Lineage (NCBI taxonomy): Eukaryota > Metazoa > Chordata > Mammalia > Primates > Galagidae > Galagoides > Galagoides demidoff. The sequence continues at coordinate 7,965 of CAUYQV010094693.1, forward strand.
ACAGGTGTCCAAACAAGGTTAGCCCCTATCAATCCATCACCCTCTACAAAGCCTTGAGACTTGACAGTGTTGTTACTGTCAGCATAGTCATAGATGTGCATGCCCTTAATTTGGGAACTGTGGAGATTTTTCAGGTAACTGTAATTGTCCACAAGCTCAATTTGAGGTAAGTAAGAAAGACTGAAGGTTCTGGAATCAGTTCGTCATGCAATGCAGAAAGTGCTTACAGTCTTGCCAGCTTCCAGCTCCTTGGCTGAGAACTGTCACAGACTGGTAAAGCTCGCCTCCAAGCCAAAGGCACATCTATTTACACAGTCACAACTATTTCTGTTTCAAATTTATGTCTGTTTCTCAGATGCTCTTCCCCCTTCACAGAAGGGTTTTCTCACTGCTCCATGTAAATTCATCTATTTTTCAAATTATTGATCTGAATGGAATCAAGGTAGAGGCTCTTGCACAAAAAGAAAACCACCTGGTATAGGTAATTGCCTTGAATGCCTGACATTTGTGTTTAGTTGTCACTCTTCTAAAAAATAAATAACGTCCTTTTAAGGCACAAAAATGGGACTGTTACAAACTCTGATTTTAAATATCAATCAGTATTCTGGGTCAGACCTAAACATACTTTTCTTGGTTGGAAACGATTATGTTTCACAGATGTCTTCCAATAATTGTGCTCAAGCAAGCAGACCTCTGTACTAGAAAATGTAAATCATCCTTAGGAATTGTTTCCAAAAAGTTTTGAGCTAAGTCCTTGGATGTAAAGTTGCAGCTCGCTGCAGATTCTGATAGTTGAGTTACAGCTCCTGAAATCAAGGGTTAAAAATGGAAGCCCTGACACATCTTCAAGCCTGGGCAGCAGGAATGGCGCCTTGATAATTTATAGTCTACAGTCAGCTCTTGGGTTTATTATCACAATGACAAATGCACTGTCATTGTTAATAGGATATTTCCCAGCAAGGACTTCTTGTTATGCAAGCCAGGTTCAGTATGTCATGCAGCATGATAGCAATAAATTCTACAAGAATTTGTAATGAACTTCAATTACTAATAGATTATGGTTAATGGGAAATATGTGCAGTAAAGATATGGGTTTTTATATGTGCCTTCTGGTATTCCATGAAGCAATGATTTATGTCACAATTTATATTAACATTTTCTACTATGAAAGGGACAATTTGGTAGAAAGCCACTTCATCTGTTACAAATATTTAAGATAATTTCACACGTGATATAAATGAAGGTATAAAATTAGATATCAATCTATTTAATTCTAGCATTTTTATTTTTATTGAAAATGAAGACTTTTTTCATCTACTGAGTAGTACTATTGGTTTAAAACTCCAACTGTAAAACAAAAGCATGAGATATATGGTTGTCTTTGAATTAAATATATCATATATGTTAGTTTCATCATTTAACTTCCTTCTGTAATTAAAAACTCTGTTTAAATTTAATATATCCTGGTGTCATGTGGAAGTATTATTTTAAATTAAGAAAATCCACAAGTAATTGTGTTGAATTAAGATGAATTTGTAATCCACATCATACTTCCTCTCAGTATAGAGATCACCAGCTGTGATATAAATGTGGAAGTGCATATATAAATAATTTATATGTGTGTGGGGAGCATACATAACCAGATATACATACACACATATAAAAACTAACAAAATTGGAAAATTGTAACCACAATTTATCCAAATGCAAAAAAAATTCAATAAAATTAAACTACAAAAATGTAACAAAAAAATTAAAAAATTAATCTACAAAAATTAAACTACAAAAATTAACAAAAAGATTTTGAGTTAAATCGTTGTGATTTAAATGTTGAAAATAGAGCAGTTACAATGTTGGAAGCCCATTGATAGCATTTTTCATCTATAAAGAGTGTGTTTGTGTATGTGTGTGTGTGTATGAGGGAGAGAGAGAGAAAGAGAGAGAGATAGATAAGATGGTTTATACAAAGCTTGGTCTTGAAACTCAGCAAATAGGTTTTTATGTTCTTCCATTTTTTCTAATCCCTGAATTCCTATCTTTTCATAACTCCTACACAGTATCTCAAAAACACTGATAAACTTACTACTGTTCTCACTTCAACAGCCTTTGAACCATGGTTTTTCTCTCTAAGTGATGATAGCTCTAATAAGCAATGAAACCTTCCTGTCTGAGAATTGAACACTTGGACTTTGGGGAGAGAGAGATCCAGAAGACATGCAGCTCTACCAGTTCTTAGCATAGACTGTGTAACCTACTGAACTTTAAGTCTTCCCCTGAAAAATGAAAATAATTAATACTGAATTTTTATTGTGAAAATTAAATAAAATAATGTTTAAATAATTCTGCACATTTAAGTACTAAATTCATTGTAGATGAAATTAGTATTATTGTTGTTGTTATTTGCAGCTTTTAGAGAAATACTGGTATAGATGGGTCACTGAAGGATTTAATGTTTCTATAATTATTACTATTGAATGTTATTGCAATAATCCTTACAAGCTTCAATATATCATAGGTTTAAAGGCTCTAGTGAACCAGAGAATCATCTGTCAATTCATAGAGATAGATTCCTGTGCTGCATACATGGTTCAGATTTGAAATGGAACCAAGAAATTTGTATAACTAAAATCTTCCCCAATGATTTTTCATCTCCCTAAAATTTTTTTTATTAAATCATAGCTGTGTACATTAATGCAATCATGGGGTACAATGTGCTTTTTTATATACAATTTGAAACGTTTTCATCAAACTGGTTAACATAGCCTTCATGGCATTTTCTTAGTTATTGTGTTAAGACATATTCTACACCTAGTAAATTTCACATGTACCCTTGTAAGATGCACCACAGATGTGGTCCCACCAATTACCTTCCCTCCACCCATTCTCCCCACTCCCCTCCCATTCCTTTCCCCTTCTTCTTGGGCTAAATTGAAAGCTATAAATTGGTTTTATAGTAAGACTGAGTACATCAGATACTTTTTCTTCCATTCTTGAGCTACTTTGACTAAGAAGAATATGTTCCAGCTCCATCCATGCAAACATGGAAGAGGTAAATCTCCATCTTTCTTTAAGGCTGAATGAAAAAATGCTCATCTTCCTTAATCATCAGTATGCAAATCAAAACTACTTTGAGATATCAATTCTCTTTCTCTTAAACTAGCCCCTTCCCAGAATAATTCTCCTTTTGATTAACTCCAAGTCAGCTGATTAGGGACCTTAGGAACAGTGGTAGATCTCTGTCCTTTACTATATTCCTTTGTTTAGAAGCAGGTCCCAGGTTCTGCCTACACTAAGCAGAGAGGATCATCAAAAGTCATGAATACATACTAGGAAGCAAGAATCCTGGGGGCCAACCAAGGATATGTCCACCACAGATGGTTATGTTTCTCATGAAATTTCTTGAATCAAATCATCATGGGCATTTGGGGAGTACATGTAGCCTTGGCCTGCACTGCAAGGACTAAGTAGCCAACACCCACAGAAACTAAATAGCACATAACAATAAACATTTATTGCTCATACGTCTCTAGTCAGCTGGGGGTCAGCTACGAAGCCCTGCTAAGGTTGGCTCCCTGGCAGGGCAGGCTGATAACTGGGGTGACTCAGTTGCCACACAGCTCTCTCATCCTCTTGCAATCCACTTCAGGTCTGTTCTGCTGGTGATTACAGAGGTAAAGGTATAGGGCAGGGGTCCTCAAACTTTTTAAACAGGGGGCCAAAACAGGGGGCCAGTTCGCTGTCCCTCAGACCATTGGAGGGCCGGACTGCGGGCCCCGGGACGAGTCGGCTGCTAAGCAGGACAGGCAGCAGTGGCAAAAACACCCGGTGGGCGGGATAAATGTCCTAGGCAGGCTGGATGTGGCCTGGGGGGCCATAGTTTCAGGACGCCTGGTGTAAGGGGAGGCCTAATTACGCATATGCTTTTCCAACCCCCACCTGTGTCACATTAGCTGACATGCCATTTACCAAAGCAAGAGAGGGCCCACAAAGCCACATGGCAAAAGAGTATGGCTATGGGCAAGATGAAGGAATTATGCCAGAAGGCAATCTACTTCAGAACCTTGAACTCCATACTAGGGTCTCATCCTATTCCCAAAATGAAAGGACAACATTTATTACTTGAAACTTAGGAATTCTCAGTTGGCTAAATTATGACTGACTTGATTTCTATAGAAAGTAATGCTGAAACATGACACATAAATAGAATATGATATAAGAAGTCCATGCCTAAAGACATTCAACCAGAGCAAATGACTTACTGAAGATTATGAGCCTACCTGATTTAATGCACAGATGCCAGAAAGATGGCATGGGAAACAATGAAACTACTGGTCTGGACCAAACTCAGATACTCTTGTCAGGCTGTCTGTATCAGGATTTATTCATTTCTTTATACCCATTAAACCTCCATAGTAAAGCCCTGATGCCTACAAGATCAATCTTTAAATTTAGATAAAAAGCTAAATGACATGAAATAATTTTGAAATTATTAAGTATTATACATATTCATAGTGGCGAAAGGAGACCTGGATTCAAATCCAACTTTAGACCTCACTAGCTCTGCAATCTTGGGCAAATTAGGTAATGTTTTCTCACCTATAAGAAAAGATGTTTTAATTATCTTGAGATAATTCTTGACTAAAGGCCTGAGCCTTGTGTTTGCCAGGGAAACTATGTAAACTAATATCATGTAAATTAATAACAGCCTTTTTGGAAAGTATGAAGAATCCTCAAAGAACTGAAAGTAGACTTCCCATTTGATCCCACAATCCCATTAGTAGGTATCTTCCAAGAAGAAAAAAAATCATTTTATCCTAAGAACATTTGTACTTAAACGTTTATAGCAGCTCAATTCACAGTCACAAAGACGTGGAAAAAATCCAAGTGCCCATCAACCCATGAATGGATTAATAAACTGTGGTATGTGTATACCATGGAATACCATTCAGCCATAAGGAAAGATGGAGACTTTACATCTTTTGCATTTACCTGGATGGAGCTGAAGAATATTTTCCTTAGTAAAGTATCTCAAGAATGGAAGAACAAGCATCCTGTGTACTCAATACTAATTTGAAAGTAACAGATGAACAATTACAGGCCCACACAAGAGGAGAAACAATTCAATTTAAGTGGGGAGAAGGGATTCAGTAAGCAACTACCTAATGCATATAATGTAGGAGTATTTGGCACAGCTCCGGGGTGAAGGACTCAAATGTAACTAGGACTTATCCTAGCAAATGCAAACAATATAACCTAATCATATGTACTCTTACATTAATCCAAAATAAAATAAAAACCAAGTTATTACTCTTACAAAAATATAGACTGTACTCATTGGTCATTGCATTTTAAAAGAAAGGCTGATATTTTATGCCATATGATAAAGGTCAGTTGTGTAATTTTCCAGGATTAGCTGCATGATAGCTTTTTACACAATCTTTACATGAAAGGGCTTTCTTGAATATTGTTAAATAATCTGCCCTATTATTTAGAGGAGTAGCCTTTGCAAATGTTGTAATGAATGATAACATCTAATGGTAAAATCTACTGACAATGAGAAGATGTAACAGTCAAAACCTGGCTGTAGCTTTCCACTAGGAAATCTTTTACTGTGTCTAGGTCATGGTCCCTTCATTGTCGTAATAAATTGCCTTTAACTGGCTTTCATGAAAGAGAATCAGATAATATCTATGGAACTTTTTTAATCTTATAAAAAGATTCTGACTAATGAAATGCATACATTCAAAAACAAAATTGATAGTGAATTTTCATTTTTCATTTTTGTTAATAGTGTTGACCTTAGATGTTAATTGATTAATAACTATACATTTAACTTTACACTGTTTTCCATTTTTTTCCAAAACTACTTTTAATGTCTCATTTAAAATCTTACATCTGAGCCTTTGCCCAGCAGCCTGTTTTTATTATTAGCAAAAATCAAAAGCTGCATTTTTTAAGCCTTAATGGCAAAGTAGTTATCTGTATTTATTTTAGTCATTGTAAATTCACGAAAGTTATTAAACATAACGCTATGTTCACTTGGAAGAGATAAAGGATGTTAGAAGCCAGTGTGTATCCTCTCCAAACTGTCCACTGTGTGTGATGTTTTTACACATAACGTTTTGCAGCAAAGTGACAGTTGTCATACAAGGCTCTGTAATCCCAGGTGTAATTAAGATCTTATAATGAGCCACATTACGTAGGGAAATGCTTCTTGACCCATTGTGAATGAAAAAAATGTACAAAATTGAAAAGCTCAGTTAGATTTCATTCTGGACTAATTATCTTCCAATTTCCATTGTTGTTTTAATACTTCAAGCTGAGTTTGGAAGAGGTGAATGTTGGAATACCCTCAAAGATGATTAAAAAGGAGTTTGGAGAAAAGTTTCAGTCGGGATGGTTGTGTGGGTGTTTCATAAAGAGATGAATAAAACCTGGTCAACAGTCCTAACACAGTGGGGTATCAAGGCCGAGAAGTCTTACTTAAGCAAACTTGGTGCTCAGAACCATATGCAAAAAGTTAGATGGTGCTGGCGTGAGACCAACACCAGTAACACAATAATGGCGCGCTCCAAGTCACTCCACTTACTCCAGCCCCCAAAAGAAAATTGTCAATGTCGCTTGCTTGGCATTTTTTAATCAACTTCTCAATTATTATCCTGGCAATAACAACAACAACATAAAGGTGAGCCCAAATAGTAATAGTTGTTAGTATTCACAAACGTAGATGGTCCTGGTGTAAAGCTAACCAATAAAATTTTACTACTACATAAACATTTTGTTCTTTCAATATTCAAGGAAGAAATTAGTGACCTCTTCAAAATAATCAGGATAGTCAGAGCCCCTTTTTGTTTGGAAATGGTTTCTGAAACATTAAATCTTTGTTAAGACTTTGGATTGTATGCCAAGTTACAGTTTGCAGCAATTTCAGACATCTGCTTTATGATGGTTGCTGAAAACATCCCCCCACCACATTAAACACAGCTTTGTGGCTGTATAGTGATCTAAAGTTTATTGAAACATTTTTACATTTGCTTTCTTCGACCACAATAGTCATTTTATTGTAACATATGCAATTAAACAGGAACAGTGTAAAAGCAGTGAAATTGATGGGATTCTCATTTTAATCTACTGAATGCTGTTATTGTTTTCATTTGTGCCTAACTGCTGTTGACAAAGATAAAAAGAATGAGTAGATTATCCTAGTCGATAGAAAAGCTACTTTTTTTTTTTTTTTTTTTTGCAGTTTTTGGCCAGGGCCGGGTTTGAACCCACCACCTCCGGTATATGCGGCCAGCACCCTACTCCTTGAGCCACAGGTGCCGCCCTATTTTTTTCCACATTTTTTCCTATGGCAATAATATTATTAAATACCTAAAGAGTTATTGGCCTCTTGGGGCCAAGAGCTCAGAGTTCAAAATGACCCTTCCTTGATAGGATCAAAATCTACTATTTGAGCTGGGCACAGTGGCTAACATCTATAATCCTAGCACTTGGGAGGCCAAAGCGGGCAAACTGCCTGAGCTCATGGGTTCTAGACCAGCATGAGCCAGAGCAAGACCCCATTTCTAAAAATAGCTGGGTGTTGTGGCCAGCACTTGTAGACCCAGCTACTAGAGAGGCTGAGCAAGAAAATCACTTGAGCTGAAGAGTTGGAGGTTGCTGTGAGCAATGACGCCACAGCACTCTGAGAGCAACAAAGTGAGACTCTGTCTCAAAAAACAAAAATCTAATAGTTGGCTGTGGCACTATCCAGAAGTACAGTTTATTATAGCTCAATCCAAGGGAAAGAGTAAGATGAGGATGGATGGAAAGGAATATATAGTAGGATATAAACTACTTGTGGATGTTTTCCTGGATCTTATGCAAATGAGAATCGGTAGGAGAATGGAGGGTTAAGAGTTAGAGAAAACTGGGGGCGGCACAATGGTTGGTGCCTGTGTGTAGTTGCTCTACCGAATCCCAAAATATCAACAAACATGTGCTCACAGACTTTTCTATGAGTCTCAACTTTTTTCTTTTTTTCTTTTTTTTTTTTTTGAGACAAGAGTCTTGCTCTATCACCCATGCCAGAATACAGCGACATCGTCATAGCTCACTGCAACCTGAAACCCCCTGGGCTCAGCAGTTCTCCTGCCTCTGCCTCTCACGTAGCTGGGACTACAGGCATGTGCCACCATGCCTGGTCATGAGTCTCAAATTGTTTCCTTGCTTTTGCTTGGCTTTTTCAAATCTGGCAGTCCTCTGGTGAAACATGTTCACAGGTGGAAATGAAAAGAGGCGACAGAAGGGCAGCGCCTGTGGCTCAAAGGAGTAGGGCACCAGCCCCATATACCAGAGGTGGCAGGTTCAAACCCAGTCCCAGCCAAAAAAAAAAAAAAAAAGAGAGAGAGAGACAACAGAACATTTATAAGGCCAAATACACACACACACACACATTTTAAAGATTCACTGAAGTTCACCCAAAAATACTATGCACTCAAGTTGCAAATCCTATGAGGTGAATTGACAAAATACTTCTAATTTTGTCTCAACTGTGAGAATATCTTGCACAATTGTTTACTCAGAAGTTGAAGAAAGTATTCCTAGAATTCAAAGATAGCCTGGGGTAGGGAGGGAATGGCTGTCTGTGAATGTCTTAAAATGCTATGCAAGTATTAAGTTCATATGTATATGCATTTGTAAATTTCTTTCTACAGACAGGTTTTATTATATTCTTAAAAAGGTGAGACCACAAAAAGATTAAGGAAGTATTTCTTAAGACTCTGGGAAGGTATAAGTTGCCTCAAGATCAAAGGAAGTAGCCTTTGACTTGCAAATCAACTGAGAGGGAAGGAGCTGGGAGGTAAGTCTGGAGTCCCTCAGGAAGTGGAGGGGTCTAGCCGCCTCCCAGGGACTGGAGAAGGACATTCAAGAGTCAGGAAACTTCATGACAGACCCGTCACCAGGGAGCTGGAAAAAGGTTCTACTGGAGTGGAGATTGATGGGTGGAAAAAGGAGAGACGAGCTTTGGACCTGATACCAAAGAGATGTTTTCAGCATCAGTCAGCTGCAAAACAAAATGGGCTTCCTTTTTCCCCCTCAAGTTCTTCCAAGCATCATAAATCCTCAGCCTGCTTCTCAACCCACATCCTGCAGAGTACAGCCAGAGCTGCAGCCCCACTCCACTCTGGCACCAGCCGTCCTAGGGATGTAGCTGGTCAGAAATCCCTGCCCATGCTTTCCCAAGATCTGCACTGGGCCTTGCTGCTGCTGCTCCAGGGTTCTCTCAGGAATATACTTCCCCTATCGGTTACTATAGCCATACTAGTACAGACTTGAAAACAAGCCAGGCAATTGTTTTTCTTAGCTTCCCTGTGATGGGCTGGTTGGGGCTAGCTGATCTCTACTCAGCTGGCTCTTGCACCGGCTGGGTGGTAAAAGCTGTTCCCTATGTGTCATCTGCTTGAGATGAGCAGACTATTCTAGGAATGTTTTTCCCATGGCAATGACAGAGACAGAAGGTCCACAGAAACCTTCAAGCCCTTGTAATGTGTACTCAAAACAACTGGCACATTGTCATTTTTAGCCTAGGGCCAAAAAGGTCACATGACCAACTTCAAGGCACGGTCACAAGAAATATATCCCACTTCTTTAGACAGAGTACCTACAAAGTTGCTTAGGCCTGGCTACAGGGCAGGATGAAGAATTGGAGGCAGAAATGCAATCTGCCACATGTTAGTGAAGACAGTTCCTCATAAATGACTGCCATGACAGAGCACTCCACTTTCCCACTTTAACAGTTCAAATAAACTGAAATTATGCAACCTAGAATTATGCAAACCTTGCCCCATGGTTTTGCCAAAGAACTGCACCATGTCTGGTTGGCTTTGCAGGTCTGTGTAACTCAGCTGATAGCTGGATGATCGTGCCCAACATCAAGCAGAACCATTACACAGTACACGGTCTGCAGAGTGGCACCAAGTATATCTTCATGGTCAAGGCCATCAACCAGGCAGGCAGCCGCAGCAGCGAGCCTGGGAAGTTGAAGACAAACAGTAAGTGCTATGAACTCAGCAGAGCTGTCATGTCTCATCTGCTTTCCTTTTGACGGACTCTACCCTCCTTTCTTTTCCTTTTCTCTGTCTCAGGCATCACTGACAGCCTCAAAAAGTAAGTATAGCCTCTGTGGGGGCTATTGGAATTTGCATCAGATTACCCCTGGGTTTCAAAACTGCCTCCACTCCTTCACACCCACGAGACTGTTGATCTCTCTATGCTTCCGTCTTCTCATTTTTTAAATAAATAATCCCGGAGGGGTTCTAGTGAGAAATGGAATATGTATACATAAAGCCTAACACATGGCTCAGCGCCCATAGCTCAGTGAGTAGGGCACCAGCCGTCCACATACACCGAAGCTGGCATGTTCGAGCCCAGCCCAGGCCAGCTAGAACAACAATGACAACTGCAACAAAAAAATAACTGGGTGTTGTGGCAGGTGCCTGTATTCCCAGCTACTTGGGATGCTGAGGCAAGAGAATTGCTTGAGCCCAAGAGTTGGAGGTTGCTGTGAGCTGTGACACAATAGTACTCTACCAAGGGTGACAAAGTGAGACTCTGTCTCAAATAAATAAATAAATAAAACTTATTAGAGGCTCTTAAATGGCAGGTAGGATTGTTTTCCATAGCAGAATACCAAATTAAGAACTATTAAGACATTCTTTTACTCCACAGAACTGTCTGGTCCTGTAATTCTCAATCAGGGACAGTTCTCCCCCCTTGGGGTACATTTAGAAATATCTAGACAGATTTGAGGCTCTCACAACTAAGGTAGATGCCACTAGCATCTAGTGGGTACAGACCAGAGATGCCGCAAAATATCCTACAACACACAGGATAGTCCTCCACCCCGAGAATGATGTGGCCTAGAAATGTACCTTGAAGTATCACTGTCTCCCTGTTTCTGCCCATTTTTTTTTTGCCCTCTCTTCTTTCTTTACATAAGACCTCCCAAGAGAAAGCAAATGGAGTGTACAATATGGCGCTGTGTGGTGGGCTTGCCAGCCAGTCACCAGAAACAGTTAACTGCTTTTCAAGAGGAACCTTCAATTAAACCATTTCCCTGATTTCCCAGTGCGTTATAGAGCATATCTTAGAAGAACAGCAAAACAAGTGTAAAGAAAGCACTGGGTTAAGGATGAGAAGACTAAGGCTATGCCACTTGGCTTTCTGGCTAGTTTCTTCATATTTTTTTAATTAAACTTTTTTTAAATTTTGGAGTAATAAGAGTACTATATACCCTCCTCCCAGTTTACCGTACTGTTAACTTGTCATGTAACCCTGGTACCTTTGTCACAACTAAGAAAGTTACTTTTAACTAAACTCCAGCCTTTATTCAAATTCCAGCTTTTCACTAATGGTCTTTTCCTATCCCAAGATCCAGTTCTGGATCCCACACTGCACTTTGTGTTTCTTCACTTTTAAAATGGGAATATTTAATTTCAGTAATGAGTTATCACAAAGACAAACTCGAAACATCATGACATATTTCTGTATAACCATACAACAAAAGGCACAAGACCTATGCACACTGAGATCGGCTGTTTCTAATTTGCATTTGAGCATGTATTTGTTCCTTCAAAATAAATAAATAAAAGTTTGGCACTCAGTGTGTTTGGGGTGCTGTGCGAGATGCTGAGGATACTGTGAACATCTTCAAGTCCCTAAGGTGGGTTTCTCTCAAAATGTTCATAGACGATGGAGAATAAAGTATGTTCATCCTTAATTATCACTCAGTATATGAGGTCTGTATGAGTGTACGAAGCCACGAGAGGTGCTGGCTTTCTAAGGGGGTTGCACCAGCACGGTCTTGTGAGGCTTTCCACGGTGGGTACGTACACATTGCTCTTGATGCCTACTACACAAGAGTTGCTGCTCCCTATTATATCTTGAGTATCATGGAAAGTACGCAAGCAAATGACTTTGAAAGTAGTTTATTAAAGTTTTAGGTACTGTTAAATATAAGATAGCTCTTCGTGATAAGAGAGCTGGCTTCTTCCTGCCTTTTAAATCTAATTATGGGCTCGGCGCCTGTGGCTCAAGTGGCTAAGGCGCCAGCCACGTACACCTAAGGTGGCGGGTTCGAATCCAGCCCAGACCCGCCAAACAACAATGATGGCTGCAACCAAAAAATAACCAGGCGTTGTGGCGGGCGCCTGTGGTCCCAGCTACTTGGGAGGCTAAGGCAGGAGACTCGCTTGAGCCCAGGAGTTGGAGGTTGCTGTGAGCAGTGAAGCCATAGCACTCTACCCAGGGGGATAGCTTGAGGCTCTGTCTCAAAAAAAAAAAAAAATCTAATTATGAAAATATGCTATTGGTTGTGTTAAAATAAACAGTCCTCATCTTCCTCTTTTTGTTTCACAAACTTGTTTCCAGGCCAACCATTTAAACTGGACCCCAAATCTGCTCATCGAAAACTGAAGGTGTCCCACGATAACTTGACAGTGGAACGTGATGAGTCATCTTCCAAAAAGAGTCACACGCCCGAACGCTTTACCAGCCAAGGGAGCTATGGAGTAGCTGGAAATGTGTTTATTGATAGTGGCCGGCATTATTGGGAAGTGGTCATAAGTGGAAGCACATGGTAGGCAATTTGTATCTGTCGTTCTCCAGTTATAAAAAGGCACATCTCATTGTATTGTTTGTCAGAACATCAACCCCTATCAGGATCTATCTTGAATGAAACGCAGAAAAGCTGTCAGTCAACTATTGTTAGGATAATGCTGCATAACAAAGACTCCAAAAGCTCAGCAGCTTTAAACAACAACCATCTATTATTGCTTACTAACCTCTATAGCTGTGGGTTAGCTGATGGCAAAATTAATGAGTTCAAGTTCCTGAAAGAGCTATAGTATGCCAGCAGTGCCCCTTTTTATGTATTTTTTAAATATAAGTTGCAGTTTATTAAATATATGTGCTAGTTTCATTTGTAAGATATCATACATGTTCCATTCTTCATGATGTATCTATTGTAAACTGTAAAATTTCTCTGCTACCACAACCAGGAAAGGTATAAAATAGTGAACTTGGTTGTGGAGCAATATGTACCAACATGCACGTACGTGTTTAAAATAAACTAGAATAGAATGCCGGACAAGGAGCCAAAAGATGTCCAGCAGAATTGCTAGTTTCTTCCGACTCCATGATAATAAGCAAGTTTTACATAATCTCCTTGTTGGAGAATGACACAACTGAGCGATTAGCCCAGTGTCTCATGTGAAGTAGGTTCTTCTGGCCTTTCCCCTTCAGTAAGATGGTCTTCAAAGCTCCAGTTTATATATGTTGCCCATCTCTTTGTCTACTACCAGCAGTGAAGTCTGATCTCCACCCTTCCTAATCATTTCCACAAGACCATTGATGATCCATCATGTGCTTTGATGCTTTCAGGGTTGTATTGGCATACTCATGTTTCATCACCAGCGACAACATGGCCCAAAACATTGTCCTGCCTCTCTAAAAAATGTTGGCGAACTTTGCCTCTTCTTTGCTTTTGTTTATTGGTGAGCTCTTTCAGGACCATTTTTGCACACACCTTTCTCATGCCAGTATTTTGCCATTTCCTACTTCAAAACATTGTTCATCAGTTACAAAACTAATTTCTATTGATTTGTATGTTTTGTGATTCTAGACTAAGCCAATTAGTACAAATAGCTGAGGGTGGAGGAGGGATAAGCAGTGATTATAGGCTGGAAATAATTTCAAAAGGTCTGTTAGATCCAGCCCAGTGACTTTAGCCCACTGAGTTCTCTAAGACTAAGGGCAAAGGTCAAGGTGCAATTACATTGGAATTAGTTAACTTTGCAAAGTTAACCTTGCCTAATCTTGTTTGGCCTTCTCTCTCACAAATGCCGACTTGTGAGTTTTCAAAAAGGGAGCTATCGTATTGTAATTTAACAAAACCCCTATATAGCATAACTATATGCCAGGGATTGGTTAAAGCATTTTATAGATGTTAAGCCATTTATTCATCATAACAGCCCTATAAGCATAGTTGCATTAGCCCATTTTATAGATGAGGTGACTGAGGTATGTACAAGGTCACAAAGGTCAGAGGTGGCAGAGTCAGAAACAAGCTCTTAACCAGGAGTCTACAAACCTTATCTGTAAAGGGCCAGAGGGTCATTATTTCTAGCTTTGCATGCTAAATGATTTTTGTCACAAATACTCAACTCGGCTGTTGTGGTGGGAAAGCAGCCACAGACAGTACTACATAAATGGGCATGGCTGTGTTCCAATAAAACTTCATTTATAAAAACAGGAAGAGAGCCAGAGTTGGCCCCTGGGTGGTAGTTTGTTATTCCTTGCTCATAATCGCCATGCTATGCTGCTAGTCACAGAAGGGTGATATATTTTTGAAAGTTATAATCATTCTTTAGGGTTTACAACAGTGTACGAAACAAGTGGTAGCCTAATGCTTGCTTTAAAAATAAAACCAATATTCAAACCTGCATAACCTAAAGATGGTAAGTAACCATGTTTCTTTTGATATAAGCATGACTAAAGAGTTTATTTTTAAAAAAAATAAAACCCATTCAATTCAAATCTATGCAAATAATGTGATATTGCTAAGTCCTTTATATTATAGGCACAAGTTAACCAAAACCTAAGAAGTGAAAATGAAAGCTTAGGTGTCCCATCTCTCCCAGTAATGGTACATACTATATTGGCTGAAGGGGTAGGTTTTCCTCAGTTGTTATTCTCATGATTCTCCTAGCCCAGAACATTTTTCTCTTCTACCATGCTGCCAGAAGATGGAGGATGAATCCTTCACTCCAGTAGGGCTCTAGGCTAGATAGGCATTTGCAATTTTTAGCTCCCATAGGGCAAGATAAAAATCAAAGGAAAACCATGAATTCAGGTGCAAAACAGCAAATGTTTCTAACTAATTAGATAGAATCCAGAGTCTAAATGATTACCAACTTATTAATGATTATTTATGATAAATGATACCTGATTATTATGATCTCATTGCCATCGATGAATAGTGTGGGAAATTCTACCAGACCATTTCAGTAATACTGATATAAACACAGATCAACATTACCTTGAAAACACCTCCCAGATGTCAAAACCAACTCACAAGGGGGAAAGGCACTTCTAAAATGAACTGCCATACTTTGGATCTTTACAAACCTGATTGTGTCTATGTCAGAAAATCCTCATGTGAATAATTCGTTTCACATTTCCTGGGAGGTACTAACAGGAAAGGGGTGCCCCCTAAGATTAAATGCCCCTGGCACCTTGATTTGCAACAGCTAATGACATATATTTTATGGTGAAATACAATCCTGACTTTAAATTAACGTGTATGTTATGATCTGTGCAATGGGGCATGTTAATGTTACTCAGAGAAACAGAATTTTTATACTTCTTGAATTCTCCATGTCTCACTGCGTAACTTAATGGAACATTACATTCTACCTGCACCTTTCAAGCTCTATGGAAATATGTACATAGTTTCACAGATTAATGATAATATAATGGTATTTTCCTTTGCTTAATGGACTATACACTTAGTTATTTTCTTACTTTCAAATGCTGCTAATGTGCACTTAGTGTTTTATGAAATGGTGTTAACTAAATGAGTGATAATGGGCTCACGCAAAGATTATTAGACCAAACGGGGAGGGTATAGCATGACAGTCTAAATTCTGCTCCTAATTTTAACCTTCTCTATATTTCCATTTACTAATAAAGTCATCCCTACCTGCTACATCTACTTTGTAGGGTTCAGATGGGAAATAAACATCAAAGCTCTTTAATAAAAAATAAAAATGGTATGTGGCAACTTGCGATACACATGTAGATTCTTGGCCTGGCAGAGGTACTGAAAATTGCAAAATGAAAACTTTCTAAAGCATATCAGTTATAGAAAACACTTGAGATACTCAAAGTCTACTGTGGAGAAGGGGAGCCAGAAGCTTACAGGACCCCTGGGAGGGCTGGGGGCATAAGCCAGGGATGATGTTCTGCCTGAGCTCCTCCCACCTGCCCACAGCACAGAGACAGGTGTCCCCAGGAGCCCATCCAGAAGCTCCCACAAACCTCTTACCTACTGTCTGCCATGGGAAAAGAGTGTTTCCCCTCCTGTTAGAACTTCTGGATCTTGTACAAAGGCCTCACAGTAGCAGAACCTGACCCAGACTTCTCCAGGATAGGGGGTTCTGGGAAATGCACCCTGGGATTCTCCCCATAAGAGGGAAGTATGGATGGGAGGCAAGAGAGGATGCTGTGTTGATAACAGACAGGCTGGCATGAGGGGCACAACGCAATTCCATCCTTTTGAATTTAATGATGACATTGTATTTATTTTTTTAGCATACCACTCTTGAAGTGATTGGATTTTTAATCCAATGTGTTTTTTTTAAAGAATGTCATTTTATCAAAGACTAGTATAGTTTTTCTCTCTGCATTGGGTTAGGTACCACATGTCAATATCCCCTTAGACTGGCTTCTACTATAACATTAAAACTAGGAGTCCGTCACTTTTTATTAAGAGTAATGGGTTTTGCTTATTTTTATAACTGTGAAATACTAAGAATATTATAGAGACATGCCTCAGAGGGGTAAAAAGAGATTAAAAACAAAAGAATTCTACATTTTTAAAGCAGTGATAGAACATTAGAATAACCAGGAGATTCATTTGCTTAAAGACATTCAGAATTTTATAAAAAGTGTAGTAGGAAATATAATCAGAAGGGCTCTTGGCACAATTACCAAATGGTGAATTACACACTTTATGGTGTAGGAAGTCATTATAGAGTCTTAGGTTTGTGGCCTTTTGAGTCATCCTACATTCAGATTCAGATTCTGGCACTTATTGTTAATGTGTCATCCAGCAATAATAAAATAAGTTACTGAATATTACATACCAGGCTTTATACCCAGAACTTAACAGGTAGTCTCTACTTCTTAAAATAACTCTGCAAGATACCATTGCCCCTGTGATAAGAGACTTATCCCCCTACAAATGGAAATCGCATTTAGCCCTTTGGCAAAATGCAGTTAAGGTCATGTAAAGTGACAGAAATGGTGTCAAGTGAAAACTTAAAAGTCAAAAGGACTTTTACAATGTGAAGGAAATGGATCAATATTTGGAATCACACCCTCTCCCTAGACTTAGCCTGAATGAAACAGATCTCCTGAACAGACCAATTTCAAGCTCTGAGATCAAAGAAACAATAAAAAATCTCCCAACATTGGGGGCAATGCCTGTGGCTCAAAAGGGTAGGGTGCCAGCCCCATATGCTGGAGGTGGCAGGTTCAAACCCAGCCCCGGCCAAAAAACTGCAAAAAAATAAAAATCTCCCAACAAAAAAATGCCCTGGTCCAGATGGCTTCACACCAGAATTATATCAAACCTTCAAAGATGAGCTTTATTCCTATATTGCAGAAATTATTCCAAAAAATCGAGGAGGAAGGAATCTTCCCCCAACACGTTCTATGAAGCAAACATCACCCTGATACCAAAAACAGGAAAAGACCCAACTAAAAAGGACAACTTTAGACCAATTTCACTTATGAATATGGATGCAAAAATTCTCAACAAAATCTAGCCAATAGATTACAGCTTATCATCAAAAAAGTCATACATCATTATCAAGTAGGTTTCACCCCAGGGATGCAAGGCTGGTTTAATATATGTAAATCAATAAACATTATTCATCATATCAACAGAAGCAAAAACAAAGCCCATATGGTCCTCTCAATAGATGCAGAAAAAACATTTGATAAAATCCAGCATCCCTTTCTAATTAGAACACTGAAGAGTTTAGGCATAGGTGGCACATTATCTTAAACTGAAGATGTTTATGATGAACCCACAGCTAATATTTACTAAATGGAGTTAAACTGAAAGCTTTTCCACTTAGAACTGGAACCAGACAAGGTTGTCCTCTGTCGCCATTACTATTCAACATAGTGCTGGAAGTTCTAGCCAATACAATTAGGCAAGACAAGAAAATAAAGGGCATCCAAATGGGAGCAGAGGTCAAACTCTCCCTCTTTACTGATGATATGATCTTAGAGCACCCCAAAGACTCAACCACAAGACTCTTGGAAGTCATCAAAAAATATAGTAATGTCTCAGGATATAAAATCAATGTCCACAGTCAGTTGCCTTTGTGTACAGTGACCAACAACAGCCAAGATGAGAGGCTAATTAAGGACACAACTCCCTTCACCATAGCCCCAAAGAAAATGAAATACTTAGGAATATACCTAACAAAAGAGGTGAAGGACCTCTATAAAGAAAATTATGAAACCCTAAGAAAAGAAATAGCAGAAGACATTGATTAACAAATGGAAGAACATACCATGTTCATGGCTGGGAAGAATCAACATTGTTAAAATGTCTATACTTCCCAGAGTAATCTACCAATTCAACGCCATCCCTATTAAAATACCAACATCCTATTTTAAAGACTTAGAAGAAAGGATTCTGCATTTTATATGGAACCAGAAAAAAGCCCATATAGATAAGGTAGTTCTTAGTAATAAAAACAATGCCGGGGGTATCATCATATCAGATTTTAGGCTGTACTACAACGCTACAGTGGTTAAGACAGCATGGTACTGGTACAAAGATAGAGACATAGCCATTTGGAATTGAATAGAAAACTAGGACATGAAACCAACAACTTACAACCACCTAATCTTCAATAACCAAACAAAAACGTCCACTGGGGGGAAGACTCCCTATTCAATAAATGGTGCTAAAAGAACTGGATATCCACATGTAAAAGACTGAAACCGGACTCACATCTTTCTCCACTCAGAAAAATTGATTCAAGATAAAGGACTTCAATTTAAGGCATGAAACAACAAAAATCCTCAAAGAAAGAATAGGAAAAACACTGGAAGATACTGGCCTGGGGAAAGACTTTATGAAGAAGACTGCCATGGCAATAGCAACAACAATAATAAACAAATGGGATTTAATTAAACTGAAAAGCTTCTGTACAGCTAAGGAGACAACAACCAAAGCAAATAGACAACCTACCAATAGGAAAGGATTTTTGCATATTTTGAATCAGACAAAAGCTTAATAACTAGGATCTATAGAGAACTCAAGTTAATCCACAAGAAAAAAACCAACAATCCCATACATCAATGGGGAAGAGAGATGAACAGAAACTTCTCTAAAGAAGACAAACAAATGGCTAGCAAACATATGAAAAAATGCTGATCATCTCTCATTATTAGAGAAATGCAAATTAAAACCACCCTGAGATATCATCTAACCCCAGCAAGAATGGCCCATATCACAAAAATCTCAAAACTGCAGATGCTGTTGACATAGATGTGGAGAGAAAGGAACACTTTTACACTGCTAATGGGACCGCAAACTAATACAACCTTTTTGGAAGGAAGTATGGAGAACCCTCAAAGAACTCAACCTAGACCTCCCGTTTAATCCTGCAATCCCATTACTGGGCATCTATCCAGAAGCAAAAAAAATCTTTTAT
Source organism: Galagoides demidoff (assembly GCA_963574575.1). Taxonomy (NCBI): domain Eukaryota; kingdom Metazoa; phylum Chordata; class Mammalia; order Primates; family Galagidae; genus Galagoides; species Galagoides demidoff. The sequence goes on from CAUYQV010094693.1 coordinate 27,470, forward strand.
TATAAAGACACTTGTACTAGACTGTTTATTGCAGCTAAATTTACAATCGCTAAAATGTGGAAACAGCCTACATGCCCCTCAACCCAGGAATGGATTAGCAAGCTGTGGTATCTGTATACCATGGAATACTATTTAGCCATTTTAAAAAATGGAGATTTCTGCAGCATTTGTATTAACCTGGATGGAGGTGGAACACATTATTCTTAGTGAAGCATCACAGGAATGGAGAAGCATGAATCCTATGTATTCAACTTTAATATGAGGACAATTAATGACAATGACATGGTGGGGCATAGGGGGAGAGCAGACAGTGAAGGCAGGAGGGGGTGAGGGAAAGGAAAAGAAAAAAAAAAAGAAAATAGTGACTAATTCTCACATAAATTGGATTTAATTTTGACCAAAGAACATTACTTGAACATTAATTTTGTTGTTTAAGATATTGCATCCTCATTTATAAGTGAAATATGTTTGTAATTTTCCTTTATAATAATATATTTTTCCAATTTTAACATCAGGTATATCCAGATGAAGTAGAATGATTTTGA
>CAUYQV010094700.1:0-23891 GCA_963574575.1 Galagoides demidoff
TTTCCCTTCCTTTCCTCCCACCAGTCCTGGTCTGCTCTAGTTTGCGCCTTGTGGCCTTGGTGAAGGATGTCCTCCAAGCCTTCCTGGGACATGTTCCCCTGGTGGGTTTTCAGGCCCTTCCTTGTATATCCAGTGTGCCTCTTCCCTGAGCCTTTTAAGCCATTTTCCACCGTCTGTCATCCAATTCTGACCTTTCACCTCACTTAATACAGGTCTTGGTATTTTCCTTGCTTCTCTGAGTCTTGCTCAGGTTCACACTATCTCCTTGGGTCTTTGCCAAGGGGCTACATATTATTTCCCAGAAGAATTCTCCCAGTTTAATAATCTTCCTTTTGTCCAACTTCCATGTCCTCCTGGCCAAGCACTGTCAGAATACGATTCCATGTGGCTTCCTGCTTGTCCAAGCTGGCTGGGTCTTGCAGCAGCTCTCTTGTTTGAAAGGGGTACATATTGAATTATCTTCTGGAAGAGAAAGGCCTCTGTGTCATCTTTAAGCAAGGATGGGAGGGGTGTTAGTTCTGTATGGGGAGGGTGGGCCACTTCTGTAGCTTGTGGAGGATTCTGGGGACTCTGGTCCGGGCAGTCAAGATCTGGGGTGGATGTCGACCCAAACGTGTTGTCCAATTGTCAGGGTCCCATTTTTTCCCAACCAGGGAGCTGACCTTGTGTATCTGGCAGGGATGGGAGTTTCACTTTCTTCAGAGCTCAGCTACTCTAGAAATTAAGTCTTGGATCTGGTCCTTAACTTTATCCTCTCTGCAGGGGTGAAAAAGGTTTATAATTTACCGAGAAGGCTCTTTGCCTTCACACATACCCTTTCATCAGCAGTTAATCTCTCAGCTACTTATTATCCACCCCTCCCACTGCTATCTCTTCTTTAATATCAATAGCAATTACCAGCTAATTCAGTTATCCTTGTTACCTTTCTCCTGTGTATCTCAGACACCAGCTAATGCATTCCCTTCCCTTAGCACACCATCTCAATTGACCGCTGCTGAAAGTTTTAAAACTTGAACTGCCACCCTATGCCAGGGGCTCTCTGCTTTACCAAGCACCCGAGGAGGGTCCCTTTTGCTAGCTGGGCAGGGAGTCATCCATTATCCAGCTCCAAACCCCCAACTTTTTCCTGGGGCCATTTATGGTGCTGGATATTATAGATTGGGTCCCAGGGAGCAGAATCTGAAATAGAGTTTTACTTGCCTGATGCTTCCTGAGGAGTGCCCTTGAGATCACACCTTTATGTCTCTGCATAGATCAGGCAGTGGGTTTTGGCCACTTTGGAAAAGAACATGGTCTTGGATGAGGCAGCACTCTCCCATTGAAGTTCTCTCTAAAGGGGCTGTTAGCATTTCCAGCAGCTGGGGCAACAGGCTCCTATCAAGGTGGGGTCTGGGAGTGCATTAGAGAGACCACCACGGTGAGTTATTAGCAAGGCCTGTACCGAATAGCTCTTGGTTAGTGAACCAACGCTGTGCCTATAGGTGTGGGTAACAATTGGTTGTACAAGGTAAAAGAGAGAGAAAGAGAGAGATCAGGGATTAGAAAGAGAAAACAGGGTTCCTGTTGACTGGAGCAGTCATCTGGGGCCATATGGGGACGTACAAGAACACCTGCCCCAGGAGCGTCCAGCTAGCATCCAGTAGGTACATGCTGCCCTGAGATCTGTTGTTGTGACAACTTGGCATAAAGATTAAATACAATCAAGATTTTTAGATGATCAAAAATCATTTTACAATAAAGACATCACACTGGAATATTCATTGCAGCCCAATTCATAATTGCCAAGTCATGGAAGCAGCCTAAGTGCTCATCCCATGAATGGATTAACAAACTGTAGTATATGAATACCATGGGATACTATGCAGCCATAAAAAAGATGGAGACTTCACATCTTTTATGTTTACCTGGATGGAGCTGGAACATATTCTTCTTAGCAAAGTATCTCAAGAATGGAAGAAAAATTATCCAATGTACTCAATACTATTATGAAAGCAATATATAATCACCTACACCTTCATACGAATGATAAAACAAAACCATAGTCCAGAAAGAAAGAAGGAGGAGGAGGGAGAGGGGAGGGAAAGGGGGAGACCGGGAGGAGGGAGGGTATTTGTGGGACCTAATCTATTGTGCATAATGCAATGGTACATTTTAGAACTATTAAGAGTAGAATATAAATGTCTTAGCACAACAAATAAGTGAGGCAGTGGTTAGGTTAACAAGTTTGATGTAAGCTTTCCACATTGTCTATCAAATTAGCACATTGTACTCCCATAAATGCATTAATGTACACAGTTATGATTTAATAAATGAATTAAAGCAAAAGATTTTAAAGGTTCATCTTGTAGCCCGCATGTTTTACTTCACTGCAAATTGCTTTTAGGCAATTGATCGCAGGGAGAACCTATTGTGTTTGTCACATGTCGCAATCACATTCATTAACTCATAGCTTAAGCATCACCAATGAGAAGTTGCTACACACACCCGTTGCTTCTGGCTCTTTATGCCATGTGCCTACATCCCTCCCCTTCTCCAGAGTCAGACATAGGTTCTCCTTCTGGCTCTCCTAGCCACCCCCAGACCTTGCCAGTGTGGAGCCAGCCCCCTAGGCAGGTACTTCTTTTGTGACTAATGCATCTAACAAGGGGCGCTGCTGACCTTGGAGCTTGTTTAATTCTGGCGACGCTGTTGAAAAACCTGCCCCAAACAGTTTTGGGATTTGCCTCTTGCAGTTCCGCGGAGGGTCAGTTTCCAGCACATAGACAAATCGTTCTTTATCGTCATGCATCACGTTCAAACTAAAGCACCTCTTTAGTAGCCCCTTCAGCTAAAAAATGCATAAAGCATAGGCGTTTTAATGTGCGGAGTACTGATAAGAATGTCATGACTTAGCACAGTAGTCACTGAAGCGCATACTGAGAACTTCTTTCCCTATTAAGCCATAAATAGTACCCATTTGCCATGCAGACTCTAAGTCAGTAATTATAAGGCAAAAGCGCTTTTGATCTTTTTCTTTACATGGCTGATTTATTCTCCTACCTTGTCAGATAAAGAATTTTATCTTAAAATATTCCCCCTTTTTTTTCTTTTAAACGTTTCCCACTTCTTTATCCGCCTTGACAGGAAGATGACAGCAGCTCTATTGAATGGCAACAAGCTGGGGTAAGTCATTAAATTTTAATCACCTTCCTGCCTGTGAAGTTGATAATTGGAGATCATTTAATGGCGCCTGCTGCTCTGTTGGCTCTGTAAATCCCTCACAATGGAGTCACATGTAAAAGGCAAAGGGCCCAGTTATCACTATAACCCAAGCTCACCTCGATCATGGATTTTATGCCAAATGCCCCAGGACGCAAAAGCCAAGATTCTGAGCACCTCCCTCGGGCTCATGTTAGATTGCCTTTCGTGTCTTTCCTCTTAACCAACGGAACAATTGTAATATAATATGGAAATTGGCAGGCCAGCCTCGTCACTTATTATCAGAGACCATGTGGTCCATCTCCCCTGCTTTTCTCCTGGGAGGGGAGGGGTGAATATGTGAACTCTCTGTGCCTTCCTCACAATTTTGCTGTGAAACTTAAACTGCTATAAAAATAAAGTCTATTGATTTAACAAAATAAAGCAAAACTGCCTTCAAACTTCCTCCCACTTTGCTCACTGACAAAAGGTGGATGTGACAAGGGACTACAAACACGCTCTCTCCTCTGGCCCAATCCAGAGCTGTTTTAATTTTAGCTGTGAATTAGTATCTCCTGTGATCTTGCAACTGTCACCTACACTCTTTCTCTTTGTTGTCCATCTTATCTCTGTAAAGCCAGGCTCCTTTATTACAAAGGGGATCATTCTTCCCTTTGTTCCACGAACCATCCTTGACCTTCATCCTAACAAACTTCCAAGTCTGTGGAAGGCAATATTCTGCTGATATGTAGCTTAGAAGCTTTGTGGTTCAGTATCTGATTGTGTACTCCTGAAAAAAGTTGAGCCCTCTCACTTAGCATCTCTGATAAGTGGGACACTCATTCCCTCATCCATCCATCTGGCCTATATTTATTCTGTGCATTCTATTCTTCCAGCATTAAGGATATAGCTGAGAAACAGACAGGTGTAGTTCCCGTCTCTGAAGAGTTCAGAATCCAGAGGGGAGACAGATATCACCTAAGTACATGAATAGGTGTACTTGATGATAATTATGATGGCTGCTATAAGATAGCCAACCTTTGGCACCAGCAACCAGTTTTATAAAAGACAGTTTTTCCATGGACTGGGCATTAGATTCTTATAACCAGCATGCAGCCTAGCTCCCTTGCACACACAACTTATAGTAGGGTTTGTGATCCTATGAGAATCTAATGCTGCCCCTGATCTGATAGGAGCTCAAGCTGGGACGTGATGGGAAGTAGCTGTAAATATAGATGAAGCTTCACTTAGTTGCCCACTGCCTACCTCCTCCTGTGTGGCCTCATTCCTAACAGGCTACCGACTACACAGATCCATGGCCTGGAAGATGGAGACCACAGCTGTAATCAAAGCATGCTGGATGAGAGCATGCAACAGGAAGTGTGGCCAAGATGGTTAATATGTCTTGAGCAAACAAGTGGTATAGCCTAAGTGCCGGGGATGTTCTGAGCACTTAGGTATATTTTCCCATGAAACCATTGCAGTGGCACTTTGAGATAGACACCCCAGTTCTCATTTCACATGTGAAGTAACTAAGGACCCACATGTCTTAGGAAAACCCTTAAACCGCTAAGGTTGCAAGGTGCACATGTTTGTGTCTAGAACATGTGCTTTAATCCTTAGGCCCTGCAATAGGCAGGGTGTAGTTCAGAGTCCTGGCAAAAAGTTAGCTTAGGTGAGAAGTCAGGGGGTGGGCTTTGGGTTTTTTTTTTGTGTGTGTGTTTAACAACAAACACCAGCAAGTTCAGACAGATCATTGGACTGCAATGAGCGGCACCATTGAAATAGTGACAGTGGATCTCAGGTGGTTACGTTTATAAGCAAGGAGGGCAGCTTCCTCCTTTTGAGAAGAAAGCATTGTAATTTTGAATATTCAATGTCAAAGTGTTAATGTTAATTTTGGAATCTTTAATCATCCTTTCGTATCAGGATGTGGATTAATTAGCTAAATAAAAAGTTTGAAGAATAATACAGTCTAGGACTTAAGCTCTCTATTTCTGCAGTCAGAGGGCTCTGGTTTAAATCATGGCTCCACTACTTCTTGGGCAATTTGTTTAATTTCTCTGAGCCTCAGTTTATTCATATTTAAAATGCCAATGACAGCAATACCTTCCTCAGGAGAGGTTGTGAGAACTAAATGTGTTAGTGCCCATCTAAACCCCTAACATAGGGTTAGCCATTCAACAGTGGAGACTATAACATTGCTATGTTTGTTTTTCCATTATTTCTAGTGTAATTCTGAAAGCAGCTCTTTGTTACTGGGGTAGTCATAGCAAAATACCATAAACTGAGTGACTAAAACAACAGGAATTTATTTCTCCTAATTCTTGAGTCTGGGAAATGTAAGATCAAGGTGCAGGCAGATTCCATTCCCCTGTGAGGACTCTTCCTGCCTTCCAGATGGCTACCTTGTCTTTGTGCCCCCTCATAAAACAATAAAAATAGTTTTAAAATAAGTAAAACTAACAAGCCAATAGGAGAGATGAAATATAATCATAAGACTTACCATGACTATCTCAAGACCATTGGCATTTAACTTGGGGAAGCAGGAAGATGGTGGTGGTAAGTGGTGATGGGCATTAAGGGAGAAGTAACTTTGCCACAGCTCTTTAACCAACTTACTGGCACAAAGTGAACCAATCAACAAAACTACTGGAACATCATCTATTCTTTGTGTATTTGAACTCTATAATTCAGTGAATATATAATTAGGATTATCATGTCTTCTCAATGAATTAATCCCTTTAGAAGTCCAATTAGACTTATATTAATACAGCCTCTCTAACTTTCATTTGATTTATATTTGTATGGTATATATTTTTCACATTATTACTCTCAAACTGTCTTTATAGTTAAAGTGGGTTTCCTTTGAACAGCATATAATTGGGTTTTGCTTTTCTTCCTCCAATCTAAGAGGTTTTGCCTTTAATTCAATTGGTTATATCATTAATGTAATTGTGGATATGTTTGTATTTAAATCTTCTATCCTGCTAGTTCTTTACCACGTAATTCATTCATCCTCTGTTCATTTGTTCCCTTTTTATTGTCTTTTTTTAGTGTTGAGTTTTTATGATTATATTTCATCTCTTCATTGGTTTATTAGCTTTACTTCTTTTTAAACTATTTTTATTGTTCTAGGGTTTACATTACACATCTGTAGCTTACCACAAGTCAGTTTCAAACATTATCCTTCCTATATTATGTGAGAACCTTACTATAATGTACTTCCATTTCCTCGTCTTGCCCTTTGTCCTACTGTTCTCATATATTTTTCCTTAACACATTTTATGAAAGGAACGATGTCTATTTTTATTTTAAAAAAAATAAAATTTAGAAAACTGTCTTTTATGTTTTCCTTTTCCTGGGCTCTTTTTTTGTACAGATAAAAATTCCTATCTTATACAATTTTTCTTCTGCCTAAATAACCTCCTCTAACATTTCTTGTCATACAGAACTGTTAGCAGTTAATTCTTCTCAGATTTTGTCTAGAAAAAAAAAATCTTCATTATACCTTGCTTTTTCCCCATCACTTTTTTAAAGATTATTTTCACTAGAAATAAAAGTCTAGCCTGAGAGATTTTTTTCTTTCAGTTCTTTAATAATGTTGCTCCATCATCTTCTGCCTGCACAATTTATGATCAAATAATCTATTTTAATTCCTCTGAGCTTCTGTAGACAATGTTTCTTCCTATTCTTGTTACCTTCAACATTCTCCCTTTATCTATGGTTTTAGTGGTTTGACTGTGATGTGCTCTTTTCTTGGCATTTATAATTCTTGGATTTTCTGAACTTCTTGGATCTGTGATTTATTTTTTATTATTAATTTTGAAACTTATCTCTTCAAATATTCATTCTGTCCTGGTCTTCATCTTTTGTCTACTACTGCAAGTACACAGACATGTATATTTGACAATTTGATAGTGTCCTCATCTCTTGTATGATCTGTTCTGATTTCTTCACTTTTTTTCTCTTTATGGTTGAATTTAGATAATTCTATTGACCTATCTGCAAGTTCATTGACCCTTGTCTCTCTTGTGCCCAGTCTGCTGCTAAGTAATCTGGTAGAATAAATTCTCTATTTTGTATACACTAGATTTTCCATTTGGTTCTTTGTTCAGAGTTTTCATCGCTCTGCTGAAATTTCCCACTAATACAAGTTATCTACCTTATTCACTAAGTCATTTAATACCTTACTTACAGTTATTTTCAAGTCTCTGGTTGTCTAATAGTCATTTCTGGGTCTGGTTCTGTCGATTGATTTTCTATTTCAATATTTGAATATACCCTTTTTTTGGGGAATGTCACAACTTTTCACTGACTACTAAATATTTTATGGAATATACATCAGTAGAAATGGTGGTACATAATATTTATACCTGAAATGGGCACACTGCTTCTACTGCTTCTTCTGTCCGGCCCTTGATTATCAGTAGTTGAGCTGGGCTTATTGTTGTTGCTACAGTTATCCTCAGATCACCAGTGTTCAAATTCCTCCAGTGGAGGCTGCTACTTCTTTGTGCTTAGCATGAGGCCTGGAGTACTGCAGAGCTCTTTTCAGTGTTCCTGTTCTGCTCTCAGCTTTTAGCAGCCTTGCATGTCTGAACTGCACGCATGTTTTTCCCATGGTCTAGTTTTTCCCTACACAGCATGTTGCTATTGTTTGTTATCTGGTGCAGGCTGGTGATAAGGGCTGGTGGGATTTCTTGGTTCTCTCTATTTAGCTTTGCCACAGGAGGACCTTGTCAACCTGCTTTTTAGGAGTGGGCTTTCTTAGGTCTTCAGACGTCTGCTCTTGTTACATTACCCCTTTACCCCACATAGCCATGGTCTACCTTATATAAATGAAGAGGTCTTTGAAGGGAGCTCTTGAGTGAGGGCATGTGTCCCGCCCTTCCTCCTGTGGGGGCAGGCCTCTGTTTTGTATCTATCTGTTGAGAATTCTGGGATTAAGCAGCTTTCCCACCCCTCTCTCCACTGCAGATGGCTTTGCTATACACCCTCCTTCCACTGCCAGAATGCTTGTCTTAGACCAAGGGTGAGAGTGTTTCCTATGCCACCCCTAATCTCTTCCAGATTTTGTAAGATAGTGCCATGTTCCACTGAGGGAGCTATCCTGAGCAAGGTCTCTGCCCTATCTTATGAGCACATGATAGAGACTCCTGAACAAAAGCTGGTGAATTTAAGAGACTCTCCTTAAGTATAGAGCCACAGAGAATCCTACTATAGACAGAATAGCTCACCACACTCAGCATTTCAAAATTTGTTAAAATTTCAGCTGTTGTTTTCTTGCTTACTGGTGGTGGTTTCTTCCTCTCATACTGTGCCAAAGGTAAAAGAGTTAGCGTATCCCATTTCTCCTCAGAAACTTTGCAGCCTTTGGATGTCAGTAAACCTGGTTGCTTTAAAAATCATTTACCATTAAAAAAAAAAACCCTTTATAATATATTCTATCATTTGAATCTACTAATTCAGATATTTCTATGGCCTTTTCTAATCTTTTTACACTGCATAAAGGTTTTTGTATGATTTAGAATTTTTTTAAATTTTTTGAATGTAATGAACGGTCTGTGGATTTCATTAGCACCTAGTACCTCGAGGCAGAGGCGTTCTTAGTATATGTTAAGGCCTTGGGGAGGTAGTTGGGTGATTATTGATGCCAGCCAAATGCCTCAAGCAGCTGAGAAAACGTTTAATTGGGCACATAGTCAGATGATCTTATTTTATCATAGGAGAGATGGAAATGATGAGAGTCATTAGGAAATTTATTTTAAAAACTCCATTAGACTGGCATTGCTAGCTTTCTTAACTAGGAGCCAACTGCCTTTGACAATTGTCATTAGGAAAAAGGGTTTTGTTTGAAAGACGACTGCCTGTATTGCTTTTGGGGTTGGTTGATTTATGCAAGCTGGACTCTCAAATTCCTTTATAGTGAAATGCAGAGAATGCCAGGATGTTGTCTTTCTTCTAATTAAGTCCCCAGAATATGTAGTAAAACAAGAATTATGTCGTGTTAATTTGAAAGCTTATTGGAAACTGTTGGTACTTGAACTGAACTCAATACTAAAATGGTTCATGTCAATAAAATGCTTCTTGGCTTCATTCAGAAATTAGCACTAAAAGCTTCTTCCAAATAAATCACATGCTAAGAAGATAATTTTTTTTTAAATTTATGGGTAGCATTTGGTACAGATTCTAAGTACTGCTATCTTTGGTTCATTTTGCTTAAATTTGACTGGATACTATTTCTTGATAAATTTTTATCAGCCATACAATTTTTAATCGATAGAAGAGCAATTCTTTTCTTTCTCAATTAAAAGAAATCACAGTTAGGCTTCTACTTTCTAGTCTATTGGAAACATACATTGAAAAAGTTATACTATTGAATGTAAGCACTTCTGGGTGACGTGTGATACAGCCACTGTCAGAATAGCTTCTTGGTGGAATATCTCAGGCTTCAAGCTTTTCCATCAGCTAAACAGTCACTATATGAAATTCTCAATCTTTGGTTAAGAGCTATAATTTCAAGATCTTTCCATACTTTTGTAAAACACAAGTTAGAGCTTTGTACTTTATAGTTTCTCTCCTTGTGTATGTGTGTACGTGCGTGCACCTGTCTCTTTCTCCTGCCCACATTCCTTCTTTATAATCACTGCTGAAAGATTGTGGGTATAAGAAAAGCAATCTCAGTTTATCTTTATATTGTAAAAACTCAGGGGATATATCGACATTTCTTTCGTGAGAATGTAATTCTAGGACTAGGCAGTGAGTCCTTATAGTCTCAAATTATTTGGTGAAAAACTCCAATTTTTTTCCCTGAAAATTAGATGTCATATGATTGAATATTGACAGCTATTATGTTTGTAGAGTGTATGTGACAGAATGCCAGAAATATATATGCATAAAACATTTTTTAAAATCATGAAGACTTTAGAGGACTAATTTTTTTTAGCAGAAATAAATTGAGATTACAGATATAAAAATGATCTTATCATCCAGTAACAAGCATCATGATTCATGATTATAATTACCAACCTAATAACCATCATGGTGACCACCATAGCTACCCTGGATGGAGTACTTACTAAAGGTCAGAAACCATGCTAGTTGTTTCTCTTATAAAATTGACCTTTGAACACAGGGGTTAGGGATGCCAATGCCCCCAATGCAGTTGAAAATTTGTGTATATCTTTTGACTCTCCAAATGCCTACTGTTGGCCAGTAGATTTATCAATAACATAAACAGCTGCTTAACACATAATTTGTATATTGTATGTATTACATATACTGTATTCTTAAAATACAGTTTAAAACTAGAGCAGTGAAAATGTTATTAAGAAGGTCCTAAGGAAGAGAAAATCCTGTTTCTTTACTCCTCATTAAGTGGAAGTGCATGATCACAAAGGTCTTTAACCTCATCATCTTTATATTGAGTAGGCAGAGAAGGAGGAGAAGGGAGGGATTGGTCTCGTTGTCTCAAGGGTGACAGAGGCAAAGAAAATCCACATATAAGTAGACGTGGGCAAGTTTTATTAGAATTTGTTATTTAGGGTCAACTGTATTTAAAATGTTACTTTTTACAAAAATGTATGAAGTGGGCAGCATGCAGAGTGTTTAAGAGCACGGACTCATTCATGCCAGAGTGCCTAGGTTCTTGTTCTGCACCACACACTAGTGGGTGTGAGTGAATTTATTAACTCTCTCTGTGTTAAGCTCCTCATGTGAACAATGGCAAAAAATTCTGGTACCTACAGTGTAGCGTGGTTGTGAGGGGTGAATGAGACAGCATGTGAAAAGGATTGAATCAACCTGGTACCTGCAGGAAGCCGGTAAGTGGTGGTGCTAGTATTTCTCCATGTTTACTTTAGGTTAAATCCATGTTGAAGAATTATTGTTGAGAACCATTTTCTTTCTATATTGTTTCCTCTCATTCTTTCCGGGTAAGTAGGGAAAATGGTATGCTCTTGGTCTGACATGTATATGATATAAAATATTTTGCTCTCCTTTTATGAGCTTATAACATTTGAAAGCAAACAAAAATGGAGTATAAGGATACTAAAAAAAAAGTATTCTGTGGTAATGTTGTAAAGTTCTCCAATGTTTTGAGTGGGCATAGGATGCCTGTTTTAACATGTAAGTCCTCAGCAAGAAGTGTAATTATTTAACAGATGAGATTGATTGAAAGGACCTATTTGTGTTTATTCTTTATTTTCCTGTAACTAAATGCTTAAAAAAAAAATGCCCTATTTGACATTTTTAGAGTCTCTGTTGAATGAAGCAACATTAGTTAAATAAACCAATCGTTAAGTTGAAATGCAAGAAATAAACAGAGACACAGTTTACCAATTTTTAGATAGATGAGCTTTATTTTGATATGGGAAGTGATTTTTATAGGTAGACAATAAAAATATGAATACTGTTTGCATTAGGCAAGTCCTAATCAGCTTTATTTATATGTAAGCTAGAAAATGCGCATTGATTTTGAAATCATTCTAAGCAGCAGTCTCCCTAGGGAGACTCACATTAAAGATTTGCCCTTAAAGATTTAACCTCCAAGTTATTGGTGAAATATTTAAAGAGAACATAAATCTGGATTTATAGGGTATGGAGGCAATTAATTTATCATAATTTGGACAAAGAAATAAAACAAATCCAAACGACCATCCAGAGTTGGAAGGATGATGCCTGTGTTGAGGTTAAGGCCTGGGCACTCTTCTGAACCTAATGAATAAATCAATGCATTTTCATTATTGATTGATAGAGTTCTATGTAATTGACAGTTAAGGCTTTATCATCGATTTTCCTTTCATACTTTGCATTTGGCTTTACGTAATTTTTGTTTGTTACTGATTATGAGAGGAATTGTGATCCTCTACAAATATGAGGAACATACTATGTGTATATTTTTGGCTAAAAATGGTTGTTTAATTTGATAAGTGTACCTTTGGTTTATATGTGAAATTTTATCCTCAGTGAAGTTTATTTCTTTATGATGATTCTTCATTCAATCATCTACTTTACAATTCTAAATGAAGGTCGAGTACTTTAGAAAGGCTGAGATTGGGAGGCTGTCTGGTTCTTCTTTAAGCACGAGAAAGATGAGTTGAAGACCAAGAGAACAGCATGTCTCGAAGATCTCAACTCTTATCTCGGACCCTCACTGCTACTTTTAGAAAATCTTCAGAGTATAGAACCACTCATTGGTTTTGCTCCTGTGAAAGCTAATGTCACAGAATAGATGTTTCTCTAGTTGGGCTTGAGTCAAAGGTATAATAATATGAGAAAGCTTCATAGGTAGAAGAGGGAGTGCGGCTCGTCTGAATGGGAAGGTAGACTCTATTGTGATTCTCATCTATTTTAAGTATGGTTTTTTAACTGGTGGCAACTGGAGGAGTTTGACATTTTTGAGTACCTTCCTTTTATAGCCAAATTCTTATAAAACTGCACTCCTGTTTTTCTTCTAAGATGTGCTGGGTGTTGAGGGATGAGAGGGAATCCTCCTCCTGACCCAATACATTAAAAACATAGTCACTGATTTTTTTTAGCTAACAGACGTGTATTTATCTCTTCCTGCACCTTGGGCCTTAGGGATCGTTCGCTTGTTTGAAATACTCTCAAAATGGTTTAAGCTAAAATGGGAACTTTATTGAAGGATATTACGAGAATCTCACAGAATCCACGGTTGGGTATGTGATTCTAGTTTCTGGTGGTATCAAACTGATTTGTTGTTCACATTTTCAGAGATTGTGGCTTTTTTTCCTTTCTGTCCTTGTTATCTTCTTTTCTCCCTCTCTTCGTCACTGGTTTTCCCTAATTTGCTAAGTACAGAGTAGCCTCCATCCCAGCTTTGCATGACCTCTCCGATGGACTCTTTCAGAGAGATGAAATAGAATTCTGTGTCCTGATTCCATGTTTTTATGAGAGACACAGATAGGTCCAGCATAGGTTAGATGTCTGCTGATGGAAGTGTACAAAAAGTGCTATGGGGCCACAAGGCAGAGTATCTGATCCGATTTGGAAAGTTTAATTGGAGCTGAGGCCCAGTAGACAGAGAACTGAAGAAAGGTGGGAAAGTCTTCAGGCAGAAAGGACAGCACACGTGGCATGTGGAGTACACGACTGTAGGGCGTGAGTGTGATGATGGAGAGTGCAGGATAGCAGTCGTGGGTAGGATGAGTCTGGGCAGGTGGGTGGGCCCTGTCATAGAGGATGTTGAGGATAAAGACAAGGGGACTTGTCCCCAGCAACAAGCACAGTGGCATGGTCATCTTTGATTTAGATTCCTACGTAGCAAAAAGTGATCATAAACCCAGAAGGAATATTATTGAAATGTGAAAATCAAAGCCAGGTGTGGTAGCTCACACCTGTAATCTTCTGGGAAGCCGAGGTGGGCAGATCACATGCGCTCAGGAATTCAAGACCAGCCTGAGTAAGAGTGAGACCCTGTCTTTACTCAAAGAGAAAAATTAGTTGGACATTGTGGTGGTGGGCACCTGTAGTCCCAGCTACTTGGGAAGCAGAGGCAGGAGGATCTCTTGAGCCCAAGAATTTCAGGTTGCTATGAGCTATGATGACACCACAGCACCCCACCCATAGTGACAAAGTGAGACTCTGTCTCAAAAAAAAAAGAAAGAAAAGAAAAAAATAATGTTCAAGTCACTTAATGGTAATTCTTTTGGAGAATAAGAGAGCAATAATTCTGAGTAATTCTGAGATTTTTACTATAATTGAATCCCACATATTTATGGAAAACTCGATATTGCTGATCATTTAAAATAATTCTCTTTTTACCTATTTGTAACTTGAGAGAATTTTAACACTTTTAAACTGCTGAACTGTTTCTGAGAAGACCTCAGGGTGCGACTGCTTTCCTATTCCAGAAGGTGGAGAAATTATTCCAATACCTAATAATGATTTAAGCCTCTAAAAATTTAATTTTCTTCCAAAGACCAGAAGATTAATGGAAACTTTCTTATTTATTCAATATGCTAAGTCTATAATTTGATTTCTAGCTTCCAATTAATATCATTATTTCTAAATGCTTGCAGTTAGATTTAGTTGGGTGTAATGAGAGCTATCTACTGGCCAGTGAGAATTGAGACCTTGGTTGGAATGGCAGAAACACGTCTCTACAAAATTGGTAATTGGAAACAAAATGAATACATTGGCAGTAACGTCTTGTTTTCTTCTTAGAAATGTACCAAACATCCACGGTCTCACTTTTTAAGTTTGTTATAACCAGTTTTGATAATTTAATTATTCTAGTGCAACAGCAGCTAGTTTATGTTGATAAGGTTATGTGAATTCCCTTGAAGGATAGATGGAGAGAATAGAGAATCTGTTTCATCCATGGTTCTGTCAGGGAAAATTAGAATAAAAATCATTTATTAAGCACGCTTGCATCTAGATTGTTCTTGTGTACCTGGCTCAGCTAATTAAATAGTTTGGCTTGGAATTTAACTCATGCTTGTTGCATCCAGGCAGCTGGTGAACTTTGCACTATAGCAGATGACTGCTTATTTGCTTGGCAAAGACAATAAACAGATGCAAGACAAATATATTTTCTCTGGCTTGTTCATTGGGAAGTTCTACAACTTAATGTTGATGACATCTTCTAACGTGATATAGCAAGGGAAGCTCAATGTCAGAGTGCGGCCATTCACTGTCAAGAACTCACAGGATGGAGATTATATTACAAAGCCTATAGTATCAAAGCTTTTAGAATTAGGACTTGAATAGTAAAAACTAATATTTAGTTTTCACATAAGGAAAATTGTGTAATTACATGAAGGGTTGTCTTGGTGTATTTTTTCCTGAAAAGTGGCCGTGGGACTTCTTCTCATTCATCTTTGATCTTGACAGAGTAGAGCAGACCAGTGATTAGTTCCGTAAGTCTCAGCTTTCTCATTTATTAGTCTCATGAACAGTAGGTTGTTTCCTCGCTGCAATAATGGGAATAACGGAATATTTTCTTCTAAGGTAGTTTTTAGGTTAAATGGAATCAAGCACAGAAACAGTTTAGCAAAGAGCACAATCGAACGCATTCAAGAAATGTTCATTGTTGTTGTTATTGTTATTATACAATAGTCCTCATTGGAGTTGATGAGTTCTTTGGGAATTGAGAATAGGGGGATAGAATATCAGATAAGTTTCATGCCCCAAGCATCTATGATGCTATTTTTCAATTTCTTGAAGGTTGGGGATGAACTTTTTATTACATCTCTACCATGGGGAAGGAAAAGAGGAATACCATGGAGTGTCTACTTTAAGCCAGGAAATTGATGTGTTTAGCTGTCACTGGGTCCCTACAAAGTAGGCCCTTTTGTCATAGACATGTGGAAGGCAGAACTCTAGGAGGATGTATAATTTGCACAGTGTACACAGCTAGAAAGTGGAAAATTCAAGATTTGAACCCAGGCCCTGACTCTGCTACACAGGGTGCCCCAATTCCTAGAAATTGAGCCCCTCTTGAGTTTCCTAGGCAGTTGAAAGTGTCTACACATGGAGAGAATTGTTCTAATCTATTTTTCTCTTTATCCTGTGGGCCCCGAGTAGCTTTAGCCTACATTTCACATGAGCTGGCACTGACAATTTGCCCTACTCTTACCCATGCCATCGTTACGCTGGAGATCAGCCATATGTCATCGCTCAGGATCTTGGGCTCGGCACCTTTCAGAAGTCTCTTATTCACCATGAAGTAAAACATGAAATATGTCACACTCCATCTGCAAGCACCCCAAGTATCTTTTTTGAAGGACTATAAAGTGACATCCAGCTCACTGGTGGAATAAAATCTAGGTCCTGATTATTATATAGTATTTCTGATAGGTCTTCTGGTTGGACTATTCGGCAGCTCAGTGAAATAAATTGATATGTAACATTGCTGGAAGGTGGATTTGGTTTTTTGTGCTTGTTTTTGTTGTTTTTTTTTCTTTGCAAGTCGCAATTGCTTTATGAATTTTTGGCCAAGATTTTTCAATGGGAATGTGCTTGACATTCACCATGGACACGCGAAAATCACACATCATACTTATGTATGAGTCCTATTCCTTTCCCTTTTCAGGGGCAATAACTATGTGAGTTTTGTATGTAAATGTCCACTTATAGCCTGTTTTTCTGAGAACTTTTCTATCTATTCTAAATTATCTAGGAAACTGCTTCAACCTCTGGTTAATCAGGTCAAACTATGGATTCCCTTGTAGAGAATATATTGAAAGTGAAAGAAAATGCACTAGAGGACTCTCCACGTTTTAGCCTTTCTTGGTCTCATAATTCTTTTTTTTTTATGTACTTAGGGGGTCTCATAATTCTTTAAGGTATTACATGACCTAGTGTTTCTGAATCTCCATTAACCCAGAGAGAACTCTGCTGGAATAGCCTGGAATTTGTCATGATTGACTCAAACTAGGGAGTTATTTTTCAGAGCTCCTTCTTCATACCCCTCCAGGAATCCCAATTTTCTGTGTATTCTGCTGGAATACAAGCAACTAACTATTCCTTGGGGAAAAAAAAAGAAACCCACATAACTCCTAAGATTTATGAATACAAACCTCGGAAGGGATTCAGGGCTCCCTACCAGTCTATTGAACTTTGTTGTTGGATCACTTTCCCATCCTTCAAGACAGTTGTGTCCTGTCTCCTTTCTCTTCAAACCCACTTTTCCTCCACTGCTTCAGTTCCTGGCCATCTTCAGACACATTGATTATTTTGTCTCCTTGGTCTCTTTTGCTTGTTCCTCTATCAATATTTATTCTGCTTAATAAATCACTTAAAAATTTAATGGCTTAACACAATAATAATCTTTAATTGTCTTTTTCAAATTCTATCAGTCATAAATCTGAGAGTAGCTTGCTTGGGGTCTTATGTGGTTGCAGTCAGATGTCACTGAGTCTGCAGTCCCATGAAGGTTTAACTTGGACTGAGCTCACCCACATGGCTTCTGTGTGGGGTTGACTGAGTGTCTGTGCAACATGGCACCCGCCTTTCCCCCGAGAGAGCAGACAAACAGAACTGGGGGGATGCTGCAGTTCTTTGGTGACCAAATCTTGCAAGTCACACACCATCACTTCTGCCGTGTTCTGTTGGTGACAAATGCTAGCTGTGAGTCATTGTGAGGGGGAACTTTGCAAGAGGCAAGGTCCAGGAAAGGACATCTTAGAGGCTGCTCACCACTACACATCAGCCTATCAGCCTGACTGCTGACTATTGGCATTCCGAAGGTCTTGGAAAGGAGATATCTTTTCTTCTTTCCATACTCTCTCCCTTAGTGCTCTCACCCTATCTGTAGCTTTGCATATCACATAAAATTTATCTGCAACCCTTAATACTAGATCCAGATAATCAAATGGCCACTTGACATCCACAGTTAGATGTCTAATAGATGTTTCACATTTTTTCCTCTAACGCCTCCCAGGCTTCCTCATCGCAGCTAATGACACCATCATCTATCCAGCCATTCAAGTCATAAATCTGAATGTAATCTTAAATTTCCCCTTATCTTGATCAAATTCTTTTTTTTTTTTGAGACAGAGTCTTACTGTGTTGCCCTAGGTAGAGAGTGCTATGGCGTCACAGCTCACAGCAATCTCAAACTCTTGGGCCTAAGTGATTCTCTTGCCTGAGCCTCCCAAGTAGCTGGGACTACAGGCACTCACCACAATGCCTGTCTATTTTCTTGTTGTAGTTGTCATTGTTGTTTAGCTGGCCTGGCCCGAGTTCAAACCCACCAGCCTCCATGTATGTGGCTGGCTCCATAACCAATGTGCTACGGGTGCCGAGCCTCTTGATCAAATTCTTAATGATACAGTCAAATCATATCCCAAATGTGTCCACTTTGTTCCACCTCTGTTGCCACTATCCTAATCTAAGCTCCCATCATCTCTTCTTTAGTTGAAATCAAAAGCTGCTAATCGTCCTTTCCATTCCTGCAACTTATTATTCATCTTTCAATCATAGTGGTTGTTAAGAAAGGTCAACGTTACATTACAACCATGTTTAAATACTCCTGTTGGCTCCCCTTCCACTTGGAACAAAACCTCTCTTCCTCACCCTGCCTAAAAAGCCTTTGATAGTGTCTGCACAACTCTCTGGCCCCAGTTTCCACCGCTCCTTCCCTTGCTCACAACATTCCACCCATACCTGCCTTCCTTCTGATCTCAGAAGACACCAAGCTCATCCCAATGCAGGGCCCTTTGTACTGACAAACACTCTGTCTGAAATGGTCTCCCCTGGATCTTTGTGTGGTCACCTCCTTCTTACCATCCTGATCTCAGCTTAAACGTTTAGCCTCCTCAGAGAGGCCATCCCTGGGCACCCAATCGAAAGGTCATTCTTTATTACATCCCCGTTTTATTTTCCTCATAATGCCTTGACCCCACCTGCTATTTCGTATTTATTTGCCTGTTATTTGTACCACCTTGTCGAGTATAAGCTCTATAAATACAGGGGCTTCATGTCTCTTAGTCAGTACTATATTCCCAACTCCTGGAATAGTGCTTGGCTCAAATGAAGCTCAGTGAATGTTTGCTGAATGAAAAAATTAAAAAAGAATAGTCATCAACTGGTCCTTCACTAAGACATTTTTCCTGGTATCACATTTACATTGAATGGACCCTGGGCTAGTTAGATTATCAGAAGCAAAAAAAAATTATGTAGGAGCTATTCAGTCTGAGGATAATTCTCTGGTGTGTTCTAGTCCAAGGAAAATAAACCAGAAAGACATCTTCTTTGAATCTGCAAGACAAACATACCCAATATCTGTTCCTCATTTCATGTGTTCTCTTATGGGAATTCTCCTTGCTCTTGGCATTTGTAGGAAACTGTGCTTGCATTTTAAGAGGGTTGCAATTTCAGTTGTAGATAATTATACCATTGGGGTGTATCTAGAGCAGTGGTTCTCAACCTTCCTAATGCTGCGACCCTTTAATACACTTCCTGTGGTCGCAACCCACAGGATGAGAACCACTGACCTAGAGTTAAAAAAATTCCCATACCTTTATGCCATTTGCTATAGCTCTTATTGTTTTGTGCAAAGTTATTCTCGATATCTCTAGTTTGCAATTTTTTATCATCAATTTATTGTTAAACCTGGATCCATATTATGGAAAAACTATTTGAATGTTTATTTTCTTAGCAAATGTCCAGTTTTTTAAAAAATTACTTTCAGAATGACCCTTCCTGTTTGTTGGAAGCCACAGTGCTTTTCCTTTTGAATGACCCCGGGATTCGGACCCTTATGAAGCCCTTTTTGTAAATCTCCTTTTAGCTCAAACTTTCCTTCCCTTTTATTTTATTATTTCACCTATGTGCATTGGGTTATTTTCAGCTACATCGATCAGTGGTTGTTTTATGATATTCTTTTCCTTTAAGATGGTTTTGTTCTTCTTTTCCCCTCCTAGCTTATTTGGGGAAAGTGTGGACCAATACATATGGCATGGCTGCCTTTCAGCCGGTGCAGGTAGATACTGCCCTCCTATCATGCCGTCCTGGAGAACCCACCAGAGACAGCAGGTGACCCAGTGATACACCTCGCCTGCTGAGACACACACCTGAGTCACTCATAAATTAACTTCCCTTTGTTCCCATCACATCTTATTTTTATTAAACATTTTATTAAACTGAGACAGTTCTGTCAGTTTAATTATACAAATATTTATTCGTAAGTATTCAACACCTAGTAATCAGATACAATACTGAATTCCACTACAAATTTCCCCAGGGTATTTTGGTCATACTGAGAATAATTAATAATGCTCACTGTGTCAGGGTCCCACCAGGGAAACAGAACCAGAAGGGGATGTGTCTCTATATAGGTAGATAGGCATAGATACATAGAGAGAGAGAGCTTTACCCTCATTATTCACATTTCTGAATATGCCTCTGATAAGGGATGATTTTTGTAATGAATATCATAGTGATTTTATGGTCTTTCACAAACACTCGCAGGGTAGAAAAACATTTGAATTACCTCAAGCATAGCTCTGGTTGAACAAGGCAACACTCTGCCTTCTTGTTCCGGCTTTCATGCTAGAAACAAGTGTCCTTTCTGCAGCCTATTTAATGCCATGTCTTACACACTTCTGTGCTTTATTTTTTTTTTTATGATTTCACTGTTTAAAGAGGCCCCCTAAGCCTTATGCTGAAGCGTTGCCTGCCTGAGCACTGTGTTCCTAGACTCAAGAGGACAGTGATTTGCCTTTTGGAGAAAATACATGTGTTATGTAAGCTTCTTTCAGGCATGAGTTATAGTGCTATTGGCTACAAGTTCAATGTTAATGAATCACCAATGCAGCACATCCAGGAAAAGGAAGAAGAGATTCCCTGCTGCATATAAGAGGCCACTCTGAAAATACCAAAATAACATCCATAGTTTTTGATGATAGCTGTGGAAAGGATGAAAGAGTGGATAACTTTATGGATTCATGAGATAAATGGCTAATTGTTTTAAAAAAAACACACACACACAGGGAACATACTATTCTGAGGCTGAAAAAAAAAATGTTTAAGGGAAGGTCATGTTACCCAGAACTAGAAAAATGGTAAGCTCTTCTTGGCTGATGGTGATTGCCTCATACATTTTGGAAGACAAAAGAGTGTGAAAAATATTCAACTTGCAGGCAAGGCGGGTTCTGTGGTCAGGAAACCATAGGGTGATGAAAAAAATGCCAGCTAAGTATGATACTTCTTTGGAAGGACAGGTTTCCATTGCTGATGAGACTGGTTTGCTTTAAAAAATATCTTGATAAATGATCCTATATAATGTAAATGGCTCCCAAGTTCCTGCTTTAAATCATTCAAAGACTGTGCAGTTAATTAATTGTAATAAATATATGTTAAATAAGATGTCAGAAACACACATAAGACAAGTTATGCTATTTTGATCAGTTGATGAAAATGTTGTGACCAGAGGCTCCCAGGAATCTAACTCGGTATCTCCTGTAGGAAAAACGGTTCTGTGTTTACCAGTTCAGTATTCCTGGCAACCTTGGGAAACGTAATCATAACAACATTCTACTTGTCAAAAAACTGGGTAGGTTATGACTGGGGGTTCTGGCCAGGCAAGTCCAAAATCTGTAGGATGGGGGAGCCAGACGCAAACTCGTGGCCGAGGCCTGACAGTGGAGTCGGGAGGTGTCCTTCCTTCTCCCTGAGGAAACCTCAGTTTTGCTCTTAAGGCCTTTCAACTGATCACCCAAAATAATGTCCTTTACTTGAAGACTAGGTATAGATGTTAACCACATCTACGAAAATGTCTTCACAGCAACACTACACTGGCATTGGGTGGAATCAGTGGCTCTATATTAGCCAAATTGACACCCCAAACCACTGCTGCACCAACATTTACTGAGTCTTCACTGTGTTTGGGCACTGGTCTCAGCACCTTCCTGCTGATTTAATCCTCACAACAATCTTATGTGTTTAGCAGTATTCTTTTTATTCATTTATTTTCTGAGACAGAGTCTCACTATGTCACCCTTGGTAGAGTGCTATGGCATCACAGCTCACAGCAGCCTCCAACTCTTGGGCTAAAGCAATTCTCTTGCCTCAGCCTCCCAAGTAACTGGGACTATAGGCGCCCACCACAGAGCCCAGCTCACTTAGCACTATTATTATCTGTCTTTTACAGGAAAAAAACCCGAGGCATAGGAAGCAGAAATAACGTACTGAGGATCAAGCAGCTCGCATTGAGCTGGCCACGGCCTGATGGCTGAGTCTTTCCTTGTGACCAGTTCACTCATTCGCCTTACGAAAAGAGAAACTGCCTGTGGCAAGAAATGTGATAATTCCAAAGAGAGACAGAATTTTGACCTTACAGGTGGAACTGCCTTGGCTGATACTGAGTGTCACATTTGGGAGAGTCCAGGCTCTGAGCAGGTCTTACTTTCTCCTTCTGCCATGGGCTTTACCTCTGCCCACTTGGTTCTGGGTTTCCAGTTGTGACCTGATGGGTTATCTAACAATTACACACTTATTTTTCTTTTTTTACCAGCTGGCGACAGAAGCCAAATACCATCAGGAAACAAAGTTCAAACAAATAGCTCCACCAAATTATGTTCTGACAATGTTTATACAGAATTAAATTAACCCTGGAGGTCTCAGGTAATCCCCATAATCACAGCCTGGCTTAAAGTGGTTGTAACAAAAACCACTAAATGCCGCTGGAGAATCTATGATAACTATTTCAGTTGTAAAATGCAAAACAAGTCAAAATAGAAATGCAAATTACCAGCTACTGAAATCGAAGTGAAATAAACCTAAATAAAAATTGAGCTTTATAAAAAATTGATAATGGCAATCCAACATGAGCACCATGGGGAATGGAACATGTTCCCAAAGATGAATTCTTCAGCTATTTCTGTAATATGATTCAACGTACTTGTATTTATTTATTTATTTTGGTTTGGTTTTGTTTGTAGCACTGTCGACATAACTTGTGATCTTCCAGTTGGTGGGTGTGGATCACCCATGTCCTTATTAAAGAAGCCCGGAGGCAGGATTTGGCAACTGTGAAAAACATCTGGAAAGTTCTGATGTCCTAAGAAGAGGTGAGGCATTTATTCATATGAAAATGTGCTGTGTCTAGAACCACCCATGCAAAATCCAATCAGGCCACCAGCCTTCCAGTCAGTAAAAGCATGTGGCCTTATAAGAGAGAGGCCAGCTTAGCTGGGGGTTTGAGCAGGAATGCATCATCCCTACGGGAAGTGCAGGGAAAGGAGGCACGTGAGAGGGTACAAAGCATGTCATCTCCCATCAGCAGAGGAGGAATCCTAGTTTAAACAAGTAGCTTTTCTTCTGGCTGCTTGCTTGGTAAGGCAACAGATGTTTCTCCGTCTATTTTAAGACATGTATATACTTGAGACTGAAAGACAGTAGTTGATCATCATAGTGTAAAAACGGTATGAATGTTTGAGCCCTCTCCTCAGAAGAAAGTTATATTTATTTTCCCCAGGAATGAGCTGGATATAGGTCTTCAAAGAAATGTAAGTGAACAGTTTCAAGAACAATAATGTTCTATTGAAATTGCCCTTAAGAAAAAGCTCAGCTTTATGTTGTCAAAGCAAAGAAATAGAAGCTCCGCTAGGCAGACAGAGAGCAACGTTGACATGGGGAAGAGAAGTGGGACAGGAACGTCACTGTTGGCACAGAGACGGCGGTGACTGGCAGGAAGTGAGGGCGTGACTAGGAAAGTAGCTCATAGACAGTTCAGCCCCTCACTGAGGCAGAAACCGCCCTGACTGCAAATGTTGTCAGGTCGCAGCCGGGAGACAGGAGGCAGGTGTGCAGAGATGGGAATTTTGACCAAAACGTCTTCCCCTGGAAGGAAAAGAGGTTTGAGTGGGGTCAAGAGCCGGGACCTCAGCCTGACTCCTGCAGCCTCTCTATAGCACTAGCGATGGCTGGCAGCTTCTGACCCCAAGGATAAACACAGGAGAATAAACGCACGACTTCCTCACAAACACAGTGGGGATGTCCCCTGATGATGGCTTTCATGTCAACCAAAGGCATTCTCAGGGGTGAGTCAATGAGGTCAGGGGGGACCTGGGCTTCGGAGAGCTGACATTGACCGTGCACTTACCCTCGGGGTTCTGAGCAGGTGGGGAAGGAGAGGATGGAGCAGAGTCTGTGGAGTCAGACAGCCAAGCTCAGATGCAGCTCCACCACCCATGCCACCTGTCACCCGGCAAGTCACTTAACCTTCTAAACCCCATCTTCCT
>CAUYQV010094701.1:0-49958 GCA_963574575.1 Galagoides demidoff
GCGGGCGCCTGTGGTCCCAGCTACTTGGGAGGCGGAGGCAGGAGACTCGCTTGAGCCCAGGAGTTGGAGGTTGCTATGAGCTGTGATGCCACAGCACTCTACCCAGGGGGATAGCTTGAGGCTCTGTCTCAAAAAAAAAAACAAAAAAAAAAAAAACAAAGTGCTCTGCTAAAATATTGGAGTCAGTTGGTCGCGCACACAGGCTGTAAACTATGGTTGAGCCCTCCCGAGTGGTCTTGATAACCAGCATAGACACAGTCCATTGTGTTCATTCAAACTAGCCAGGAACCAAGATTCCATAGTGGTGAATTTGGTGTGTCAAGAATAAGACTCCAAGAAAACTGTTTGGAATAAAATTTGGATTAGGTAGAATGAATAAAACTTTAAATAAACCAACAGAGTAGACATGTTTTGTTGTTCAGAAAGGAACAGAACACTTTTTTTTTTTGAAACAGAGTTTTGCTATGTCAGCCAGGCTAGAGTGCGGTGATGTCATCATAGTTCACTGCAACCTCAAACCCTGCACCCAAGCAGTCCACCTGCCTCAGTCTCCCATGTAGCTGGGACTATAGGCATGCACCACCGTCCCCCTCCCTATTTTTTTTTTTTTCTTTTTGCAGAGATGGGGTCTCAGTCTTGCTCAGGCTGTTCTCCTGACCTCAAGTGATTCTCCCACTTCAGCCTCCCAGAGTGTTAGGATTACAGGCATGAGCTACCTCACCAGGCCAGCACTTTTTGATAATTTGTAAAATATTTGGCACAGAAATTATTGTTAGGGTCACTAAATAATTTCAAGTTACCTAAAAGTCCTAGTGATTTTTGTTTTTAAGGTGAAAGCTACATTAAACTTTAAAATTCAAGGTTATTTAAACTGGCATCTAAATCCAAGTTGGTTCAATTGATAATTCCTTTAGAGAACATTTCACTAAATCTTGTTATTATCTAAATGATTCCATGTCCGGAATGGACTGTTTGCTTTTTGTTTTGTTTGTAACCCAAGGAAAATTACTTTTTAAAAAACAGAGAAAGATAACAAAGACTTTAAAAAATTTTTTGGAGTTAGAAATGTTTTCAAAATTAGCCCAGAGCTCTTCAAACTATCAGATATCTCTTCCTCCTGAACTCTTCTTTTTCTACCCTTTGGTGGCTATTAAATAATCTTTAATCCAAAAACTCCTGTTTTTTGTAGTCCTGGTTGTATTGTGTCTTAATAGTGCCATGTGTGATTACTGACTGACTCCATGGAAACCCATCTTAATGAAGTGGAAAGACTGGCTGTTTAAAAAAACAAACAGAACTAACAACCCATGCTTCCTAGAGTCCCATTAGGCCAAAGTCTGCTCTCCACCTGCTACAACAGAAATATCATTAAAATCCAGAGACTGGCCTCCCTAAAGATGTCAGCCCTTAAAAATAACAGCAGGCAAAGAAAATTTCCCCTTCAAGTACATCTAAGAGATGTTTTAGTCTCAAGGTACAGTTAATGAGATTGAACAAGCTAAAATGACATTTTGAGGCTCGTCTTATCAATGGACATCTGTTATTGGCCATAAAGTCCTATTTCAATGTTTTTTGGTGTAAAGAGTTTAATTCTATATACCCAAGTCTATGGAGTTGGTTTTCTTCCACCTGTAAGCACCTCACTTGGCTTGCTCATTGCTCACCCTAAATTTCCTAAGGGAATGCCCCCACTTGTTTTAATTTGTTTCCTTTTCTAAGGAAAAATAGACGTAGAAGAAACATGGTTGTTTAAAAGAGAAAGAAAAACAAAACAAACCCTCTTATTGCATTCAGAAGATTCTGTTCATCCCGCTTTGAAGTCAAAGGGTAGTGTAAAGTTTTGATTTGCAGCAAACTCTGAGATTATCCATTAACCACTCCAGCAGCCTTTCTACTCCCTTTCCAACATATATCTATTTTTTAAAGGGGCCAGGTTCTTTTCTTAGAGTTTACCTTTTAAAAATGTCTATTTAAACACAATGGCCTTTTAGAGTTATGGCAGAGCTTTTCAAATACTGGATGGGTGTATTCTTAGAAATCCCTCCACACTGTAGGCAAATGGGAAGCCGCAGGCTGAAGCTGCTCATCTCTGTATGAACAGCAGTGAGTAAAACTGCCCTGAACTTAGTGTCTCTGTTGGAAAGTGGGGAGCTGAAGAAATCAGTTGGAATTCCACAATCGCTGAAAATATTTTGCAGCAGTCATTAGCCCATTTTTGACTGTGCCATGTGAATGTGAGACATACAAGTCCCATCCCTCCTTCAAGAGTTTATTCACCGAGAGACAAAACAAGTACACACGCCAGCCTGCTGTTGTCCCCCTGCCTTTCCAGGTTTATGATGTGTATCTGAAGAGGAAGGGCAGAGATCAGAGAGTCAAAGTCATCACAGATGAGGACAGATGATGGCCGAGTGACTGAAATTTGTTGTATCCCCCCCAAAGCGTAGTTAACTGCAGCTACAGTGGATGATGATGACCAGTGTGGGGCATTATGCGTTTTGCTCAGTTCTGCAAGGACAGATGTAGCTCTTTTAGCCCCAAAGTCTGCAGTGCTCCCTGGGCCTGTCATTGTTAAGACCTTTGTTACATGAGTCAGTCAGCTATCACTCCAAGTCCACTGTTAGAAGTGAAGTTATTTTTGTATGAAGAGTCTCCAGTACTTCCCTTTCCTTTTTAACCACTACTCCTCAAAGATATATAGTCTTACATGATTGGATTAATAAACTGTGGTATATGTATACCGGGGAATACTATTTATCCATTAAAAAAGATGGAGATTTCATCTTTTGTAACAACTTGGATGAATTTGAGAACATTCTCCCAAGTAAAGTATCATAAGAATGGAAAAATAAGCACCACATGTACTCAATACTTAATTAGAACCAGTAGATTAACAACTACTGGTTGTTGGATTTAATTAAAAAACTCGAATTAAGGGGGAGTAGGAGGGGGGGAGTTGAATTCCCACCCAATGGGTGCATTGCCCTGGTATATTGCACACTTCCTGGGTGAAGGAACAACTATAACCTGGACCTCAACCTTACAGAAGCATACTGTGTAACCAAATTGTGTGTACCCCCCACAGTAATCAGAAAATGAAAAAGGACTATAGCTGCAAAAAATATATATGTATATATTTGTGTGCAACAAAGTTTTATCATATTTTTAATGTAATATGTTCTGTGAAAGGGCCATATATCCAAAAAGACTCCCAAATGCCAAAGGAGTCAAGAAACCAAAGAATGAGACAGAGAAGTCCAGTTTGTTGGTATAAAATGATTTATTAGGGAAACTTACAGAAGCATGGTCGTGGGTGGCTGCAAGAGAGGGTGATCTCCACACCACCACCCCTTAGACCCAGGGCTTATATCTTGGGGGCAAAGTATACGTGCTTTGGGAGGAATGTGTAGGTGACTACAGGTGTCATAGCCTATCATATATGCAACAACATCCAGGGTCATTTTGGAGGAAAGACACAGTGAACAGGTGTTCCTGTGTAAAGAGTGATACATCAGCTAGACATTTGGGAGGCATTCCTGGACATTTAAATAGATTAGTATTTAAAATAAAGTTACTCTTGTCCCCACAAAGAAATTGCATAACCATTATATAAAATATTTTAAGCAAAAAGTGCTTCATCCTCTTAAAAGTGGGGAGAGGGATTATAAGGCTAATGACCATCGTGGAATGGCCAAATAACACAATCTGAGAAAATAGGACAGTGGGTCAGTACTGGACCTTTTTGACCAATGGCATCCTTGCTTTGCAGGTATGCACTACCACTAGGTTTCTTGGGCTTCTGGAAACAAAGTAATTTGGGGTTCCCCTCTGTTGGGCATTCTTGTATTGTGAAACCATCTGGTGAAGAGACGCTTGAATTTCTAATACACTTTTGTCTGTTTTATTGGAGCTGGTTTTATACCTTGGTCACCCATTTAACTTACTTCACGATTGGTTCTGTGAGAGCCAGAGGTCTGTGCCTTGGATCTGCACGGGAAGAACACCATCTGATGTCTCCAAATGTCTTTCACCTCAGCCCCTGTAGGAGAGAGGCTGAGTGGAGAAAGCCCGGACTGAGGCCATCCAGTGAGATTATCACTTTCTTACGCTGCTGCCCTCCCCTCAGGAAATGGGATCTGCCTCTGGGCTCTCTTTGAGGGGAGAGGAACCTGCCTTCAGCTGGCTGATCAGAAACACATTATCCATACAGAAAGAAAGGTGTACCACCACTTAGTTGAAGTGTGGATGACTAGAGGAAGGGGAAACTTGAAACTTGAACTAGTTGGTCTTTGTCTTTTCCTTCTTTCATTCATAGATATAAAATGAACAGATATTTTGGGATGTGATTCTTGGTTATCTTTGGATAGCAAAACAATAAATAAGATTTCATACAACTTAAAAATGGCTTTTGTGTGCAAGAACAGGATCTCTGAAAAAGAAAAGAGTAAAAATGGCTTTTGTGATCAGTGAAAGCTATTGTTACTTGAATTATGAAAATGTTTTAGGTGCAGCTGGTGTTCAAGATGCCAGTCAGCAAGTTTTATTGATCTCCCATAAGTACACAGCTTTGGTTTGAACACATATTTGAGAACATGAAGAAAAGACTGATTCATGCCCTAAAGATACTTACACATTTAGATAAAGTCTAATTTATCTTTAAAGGTAACTTTAAACAACTCTTTACCAAAAAAAAAAAAAAAATGTGTATATATATATATATATACACACACACACATACATGCATATATACATGTATATGCATATATAATGACCTTTAGTATAAGCTTCATTTTGGTTTAAAATACAAGTTAGGTAAAGTACGAAAATATCTCTTTAACATTTTCATGTCTCTACTCATGCAACTCTTTATTAGAAATGTCTGTTTTGCCCAGTATTCATACTTTTTCCTCAAGAAAGTGCATGCCAGTCTCCAGAGGATGAAAAATGGGCAGAAATTTGTGAAATAGTCAGCAACAGTAATGGGAGACCCAGGCTACAAAGAGAACACACACACCAGACTCTTGGGTACTGCTGCCTCAGTGAGGAAGGATCTCAAGGTCCCAGAGGTCCGGCATCCCCAGATGCCTCACTCACTGACTTAACCCACTTTTTTGGTTTGTGATTTTGATGAGGGTGAGGAGGGACTAGAAGCTTTCTGTAGTAAATACCATAGCAACAATAACACAATTTGATGAATTAATGCCCATATAATTGAAGAGCTAAGTTTCTACTTAAACATAATTTGAATTACTCAGTTTACTCTCTTTCAAAAGTCTCTAAATATTTCACCTTCTTATTCCTTTGCAGCATTACAGAGTAGAGCAGAGGGCAAAAATAAACCACTAATAAAGAATGATACTGGTTTGGCAGCAGATGTTCTTAGTTTCATCAAAAGCATGACTGATAAATTCGGTCTTTAAGGAATACCAAAGAATGCTTCTTGAAAACTCTTCATAGATCCTTTCGGCACCTCCTGAAGTGTATTAATACACTGGGGTCTGGATTCAAATTCCAGATAAAGCCAGTGATTGCACATTAATTATACCCCCCTGCCTCAGATCAGGGCATTCATCTTCCTCCAGAATGGAGCTAGAATCCATCTCTTTTAACTTTATCTAATCTCCCTTGATGAAGAGTGACAGAGACCTAGAGAAATAAGCCAGTTTGATGTCACCTGCATCGGCAGCATCTTGTCTTTGCAACCACAGTGAATTTTTTAAGCATGATGCAAGCTAAAGCTACCTAAGTAATTTTAGATTTTCTAGTAGCCACATTAAAAAAAAGTAAAAAGAAACAAATGAAATTAGTCTTGTGATATATTTTATTTAACCAATGTAGCCAAAATATTTCAACATGGAACCAGTATTTTAAAATTATTGAGATATTAGGCATGCTTTTTTTTCCACTAAGGTTTCTGAATCCTCTGTGGGTTTTACACTTATAGCATCTCTCTCAATTCAGACTAGACTTGCTCAAGGAGGCAGCTGGAGGTGAGGCTGTGATGGCAAAGCTGAAGTTTGAACCTTACTCTGTGGGGTGAGGGGTCCATAAAAGGATCTTTTTTTTGAGACAAGAGTCTTATTCTGCTGCCCTGAGTAGTGTGATAATGTCATAACAGCTCACAGCAACCTCAAACTCTTGGGCTCAAGCAGTACTCTTGCCTCAGCCTCCTGAGTAGCTAAAACTACAGCTCCCACCACTATACCTCGCTAGTTTTTGTTTTGATTTTTTTCCTATTTTTAGTAGAGATAGGGTCTCGCTCTTGCTCAGACTGGTCTCAAACTCCTGAGCTCAAAAACTTCAGAGCTCAAGCAATCCACCCGCCTTGGCCTCCCAGAGAGCTAGGATTACAGGTGTGAGCCACTATGCTGAGCCTGGCCATAAAAGCACCTTAAACCTAGAAGTGACATTTTTATTTTGCACTTAACCCTGAGGGGAATATAGGTTAGAGGGCAGAAATTTAAAAATGGGAACTCAAGCAAAAAGTGTGTTAGAAGGCTGCTGTAGAGATCCAGGTGAGTATTGATAAGAATGGAACTAAAATACTGTAGGGAACATGGACCAAAGTGTAACATCACCAGGACTGGATTTGAAGAGAGGGAGATGGTGTAATCTAGGATGGTTGTCAGGTTTCTGCTGTGGGTAGTTAGGCCAAAAGTACTAGTAGTAACTGAAATGGGGGAGATGAGTTCAGCGTGGGGCATGTCGCATCTGAGGTGCCTTTGAGACAGGCAGGTATGTGTCTAGTTTTACATGAAGAGTCTGCTCAGGAAGGTGCAGACAAGTTACCAAGGCTCTGTAGGAACACGTAGTATCTAAGGTGTCAGATGAAAACTGTAGACAATAACAAGTTAGAAAGTCAAAGAGGATAGAAGAGGTAAGGACATATTAACATGTTTAATTGACATTGTGAATAAACCTGTCCTACTGGGCCAGATGGGATTAGGGCTGAGATCAAAGCTGGCCTAATGCAGTTTGCAGACATGTTTTGTTTGGCTTTTATAGGGTTGTATCACACAGTGTTCTAAATTTAAGTTGAGTGCCAACATTTCCACACAAATTCCAGATTTCTGATTTTTCTTTAAATTAAAAGGTGGCTGGGAGGTTGATGTGACAACATTGGTAGTCATGTATGATAATAATCACCTGAAGTTTGTGCCCTTTCTCTCCAGTGCATCTGTTTTAATCCTTTATGTTATTCGACTGGGCCCCATAGATATTTGAATTTTCTATTTCTGAGCCAAGGATTAGTAGGTAATAAAAGTACAAAGGTAGATTAGCAACAGATTATGGAGGGTTTTGTATACCAAACTAAGGAGTGTAAATGTAGGCAGTCGGCAACCTTTGAATAAGGGATAGATGAGATTAAAGTCATATTTAGGAGGATTATTCTGGACTAGTATGAAAATACAGAAGTTAGGGAGAAGAGTTATGAGTTTTCAAAGAGAAGAGAGAAAGGAGATGGTGTTAGGACATACAAATGGGGTCAAAAAATGCAAAATGAAAGTGTCTTTAGGAGATGTCATCCAGAAAGACTACGCACTGGCACGTAGGAACCAGATGGGCCTTTGAACTTGATAGGAAATTTGCTTGCAGACTTCCAGAATTTGGGCTAATGCTACCGAGGACAATGACTGTCAGGAGTTAGGGAAAAGTCAAACACAATTGCTTACTTACAGATTATTGATGGCCCACAGGTGACTGTGGTCGCTTCTAAGTAGACTGTAAATGGAAGGGAAAGGTCTTTTTTTTTAATATGTAAAAGGCTAAAGTTAATATCTGATTATTATTAACTTTGTACCAAGCACTGTTCTCAGCAGTTTACATGATATTTTATTTACTCCTCATATTTTATTTACCACCCTCTGAAGTATGTACTATTGCAACTTCCATTTTATAGATAAAGAAAGAGGTTAAGAACTTACCCAGAGTCACAAGACTGATAAGGATAGAACCAGAACATATACTCAAGGATTCTGACTTCCCAGAGGATTATCTTTTAACTATGTTAAATTGCCTCTGAATCTTCCTTGGTTCTCAGATAGGCAACTTTGTAGGTGGAGAACGTCATACTTGTATCTTGGAAGCTTTAGTATACTTTAAGAGCTGTTTAGATCTTCCTAGAAGAAATAGAAACTCAAGAAATGACCCTTTAACTGCCTTTTGGGGTAATGTGCTAGGTCCTTGGTGACCTTGAGAGAACAAGGTTATGGGATGCTCAAAGGTCTGTTCTCTTCCTTTTGCTAATGGCTTGAGGTTAGCTTATAAAGTTTGTGTTGGTAAACCTTTATTGGGGGGAAAAGCTCATTTAAAAACTCCCATGTCTTTTTTATGTAAGCTAAATCATGTTAGATTGTCTTCATATTTTTTCATGAAAAATATCAACAGAATAAATTGTATGACTATTTGAAATTGGAAGGGGGTAAGATTCCATAACATTTGTAGAGAAACGAAGGCATTTGGTGTATAACCTCAAACCTTGTCAAGTTTTACTAACGTATATACTGTGGTTTCCTTTTCTGTGGTGTACAGGTGAATCATGTGAAGGAAACATTTAAAGACGAAGACAATAAAGAGGTGGTTCTCATGTGTATTGGCATCACTTCGGGAGTTGGACGACTGCTGTTTGGCCGGATTGCAGATTATGTGCCTGGTGTGAAGAAGGTTTATCTACAGGTACTTTTTAATACCTTTTTCCCTACAAAATTATTCTGATTACCTGATGGCTTATTATACTTATATGATTAATTTTTTTTTTTATAAAAATAAGAAACATTTCCCAGAACATAACTTCTACAAACAGTTTTTCAAGGACAAAATCAGTTAAGAGTTTGTGTTTTAAACATGAGAAATTGTCAATGAAAAACTGTTTTGTTATGGAACTCCACCAAACCAAAATGGGTTTTGCCCATTACTTTTTCTAAAAATGTTTTTTGGCATAGTTCTCGTAGTCACATGCAGATGCTATGACTTTTGCAATATCTTTGGGGGTGTGTGTGTGTGGCTTTTGAGCTTTCTTATTGCATATTGCCCCCTGGGTGTGGTGGGGTGTACATAAACAAATGCTCATTCCAGGATCATTACTGACATGTATTCAACAGGACAGATACTTACGTGACTCCTTCATGCTAGATACTGTGCTAAATGCTGCAGAATTGAATGAAAATGGTCTGTACCTTCACTTAACAGCTCATAGGCTCATGGGAGTGGGTGTCATGGAAACAGAGGCACCGAGCACTTAAATCAGCAGTGAGGGCTCAGCGCCTGTGGCTCAATCGGCTAAGGCGCCAGCTACATACACTTAAGGTGGCGGGTTTGAATCCCCAGCCCGGGCCCGCCAAACAACAACGATGGCTGCAACCAAAAAATGGCCGGGCGTTGTGGCGGGCGCCTGTAGTCCCAGCTATTTGGGAGGCTGAGGCGGGAGACTCACTTGAGCCCAGGAGTTGGAGGTTGCTGTGAGCTGTGATGCCATGGCACTCTACCCAGGGGGATAGCTTGAGGCTCTGTCTCAAAAAAAAAAAAAAAAATCAGCAGTGACGTGTGAGCAGTCTTAAGAGGTGAGGACTCAGTATGTAGATGAGGAGGATGGAGAAGGATGCTCCAAGCAGAGGAAACCATATGAACAAAGACATGGAGGTGTCAGCATGGGACACTATGTCTGGGAAACTAAATGTTTAAACCAGGCGTCCTCAAACTATGGCCCACAGGCCACATGCGGCCTGCTAAGGACATTTATCTGGCCCGCCGGGTGTTTTTGCTGCCACTACCTGTCCTGCTTAGCAGCCGACTCATCCCGGGGCCCATAGTCCGGCCCTCCAACGGTCTGAGGGACAGTGAACTGGCCCCCTGTTTAAAAAGTTTGAGGACCCCTGGTTTAAATGGTATAAAGGAAGAATAGTAGATGATTGGTTGGGGGTATGGGCAGGAAGCAGGTTGTCAAAGGCCTTTATGTGTGTAAAAGAGAATGAACTTTATCTGGACATCTACTGGGAACTATTAAAGGATTTACACAGGGACTAACATGAGTTGTGTTGTATAAAGATCAGGCTGGTAACTGAAAGGTGGAATGTGGGGGACAAGAATTGAGATAGTCACAAAATGCCACATATTTTTGAATGATTCCATTTATATGAAATGTGCAGAATAGGCAGAGCCATGGAGAAAGAAGATATCATAGATTAGTGGTTGCCAGCGGCTGGGGTAAGGAGGGAGTGGGTGGGGGGTAACTGCTACTGTGTACAGGGTTTCTTTGTGGGGTGATGAAAATGTGTAAGATAACATAGTGATGATGGTTGTACAATGTCATGAATGTATTAAAACCCACTAAATTGTACACATTAAGTGGGAGGATTTTATAGTATATTAATTAGATCTCATCAAAGCCATTATTTTAAAAAGAGGGGCGGCACCGGAACCAACTGGAGACTATCGAGGTGGTCTAGGCAGGAAGAGCCAGGAGTCAAAGAGTAAACTGGGATGCAGAGAATGAGAATCAGGGAGCCAGCTAAGCTGGGTTTGAGATTTGTGGCTTGGCTAACACAGTAGATGGTTTTGCTATCTTATCAAGATGAGTAATTCAGTAAATCCACATAAGGACAATGAGGTTGTTTTTGCTGTGTTACATTTGTAATGCCTGTGGAAAAGCCAAGTTGAGTTTAGAGCTCATAGGAGAGTCTAGATAAGAGACCTGTGGGACTTTGGTATTTATGGGCTATACATGGTGAGTGGAGACTAAAAGTCTTCCAAGGGGGATTGAAGAGAGTGGCTAGATTGGAAAGGAAAAAACAGGGACCAGGCTAGAGTGTTTCTAATGGGAGGAGTGGTCAGCAGCGTCCACAGCTGATGAGAAGGAGACTGAAAGGTTTCCACTAGATTTAGCAACAGAGAGGCCGTTGCAGAGAATAGTTTCAGTGGAGTGGCAGATTCAAAAGACAGATCATGATCAGCTGAACAAATGGAAATATAGACAGTTTGTCCAAAAATCTGGCTGCGGAAGGAAGGTAAAGAAAAGCTACAGGGGGATTTAAAATTGGGCAATCAAGTGTGTTTACCTTTGTTATAAATGAAAGTCAGTATTTGAACAGGGTCCTGAAAAAGAGGTGAAATTTGAACACAGGAAAATGCCCCAGCCCTTTAAAGAAGGTGCTGTCATTATTTCTACTTAACAATTTTTTCTTTCCTTTTAGAGACTGGATCTAAAGAGACTCTATCACCCAGTCTGAAGTTCAGTGGTATCATCATAGCTTACTGCATCCTTAAACCTCTGGACTCCAGATTGCCTGGGACTAAAGGCACATGCCACCATACCCAGATGATTTTTAATTTTTTTTAGAAACAGGGTCTTGCTATGTTACTCAGGCTGGTCTCAAACTCCTGGCCTCAAGTGTTGCTCCTGCCTTAGCCTCCCAAAGTGCTGGGGTTACCAGTGTGAGCCACTGCGCCCAGTTATTTCAACTTACAGATGTGAATGCCCAGTAACAAAGAGGCTACCTTACTGTTAGCCTCTGTGGGTATCTGTGTCTATACTGGTCCAGGAGATAGTTACAGGGAAACGTCTGTTCATACAGCTAGAAGGAAGTATGGACAACTGGTAGTATGCCACTTTAAAATGTGTTTGTTGTATTGTGATCATTCCCCCTCTTTATCAATACTTCCCTGTGGATATCCTTGTCTGACATTTAGCCCAACATTTAGTCTTGTTCTCAAGTATCAAGGGTGCCCTCTGATGCACATTAGTGGTATTACAGATTTTTAGCTTCTTTTCGTTCATTCAAAATATTACGCAGACCTCCTGTGCCTCCAGCACCATTCTAGAACCACCAGACACAAACAAGAAAGCATGGCCTCTGAGTTTCTAAAGCAAAACCAAGGCAGGAAAAAGCTATGTATGTTTGGGAACACAGGAAGATAGAGAGAGTCGTGTGAGAAGAGATTGGAGAGTTAGGAGGAGCCAGTTTATATAGGGCCTGGAAAGCCAAGATAAAGAGATTTTACTTTAAGTGTAGCAGATCTTTATTGGACAGTGTTGGTCTGATTTTACATTTTAAGGTCACTGTGACCGCTCTGTGTATGGGCGATGGATTATAGGGAGGGAAGCAAGAGGGGAGGAGAACCAGATGAGAGATAAGTACAGTGGTCCTGGTGATATCAGAAGGCCTGGACTAAGGGACCGTAATGGATGAAGTTATGTTATATTTTATGCGTCAGTGTTTTACTTCAAAACAAGTTTTGAGGCTGGGTGCAATGGCTCACACCTTTAATCCTAGCACTTTGGGAAGCTGAAGTAGGAGGATTGCTTGAGCTCAGGAGTTCTGAGACTAGCCTGAGCAAGAGCAAGGCCCTCTTTCTACCAAAAATAGAAAAAAGTTAGCTGGACATGGTAGCACATGACTGTAGTCCCAGCTTCTCAGAGGCTGAGGCAGGGAGTTGAGCCCAGGAGTTTGAAGTTGGAGTGAGCTATGATGATGATGCCACTGCATTCTAGCTGGGGCAATAGAGTGAGATCTCATCTCAGAAAACAAAACCCCAAAACTCCATACAACAAAAACAACAAAAAGCAACTTTCAAAAGTTTTCCCCCCTATGTATAAATAGGGGGAAATAATAATAATAATAATTTGCAACATTTTGTGAGCACATTTTAATACTGGACTGTTTCAACCCCATACAACAAAACAACAGAAAGCAACTTTCAGAAGTTTTTCCCCCTATGTATAAATGAGGGGGAAATAATAATAATAATTTGCAACATTTTGTGAGCACATTTTAATACTTGAATAATTTCAAGTAATTTACAAAGGAAAACATATCTTTTCCTAACTTGTTCCCTGATGGACTCCATCTCGTGAGCACAGTGGAGACCACACAGGCCTAACCCTGGCGGGATTCTGGGCTCGCTCCCATAGTCATTCCCTTCTGCCTCTCCTTTTTGCTGGCTTCCCTGCCCCACCTTTCCAAGTTCTCAGTGTGGTTTTTGATTCTTGTCTTGTTCTTCTTTGTTGCAGCTGACTCCATCTATGCTTCCTTCTCTCTCCCTCTCTGCCTGTCTGCCCTTTGACCCAGCCTGGGTTCTGCTTATCTTTTCTTCTTTCCTTTCATTGGCAATGTGTTTTCTCAGACATAAGTGCTCCCTGCTTTTGTCTGTTGCAGCTCAACCTCATGAGGCTATGAAAGTTCTCTCCCCTCCTTGTCTCCTTGAAGCCAGTTGTGAGCAGCAGCCAGGCCTAGAATGCTGATGACATGGACAGTCTTCACAGCCCCCCCCCCCCCCACGGTCTAGTTTCAGGTCATGGTCATCTCCAGTTTGGGAGGCCACAGAGCAGTAGAACACAGGCACCTTTTCACCCTAGTTCTGCCACCAGCTTATCTTCAGAACCAACATGGGGCTCTGATGAGGATTCTTGATGACAGCTTACGTAAAGTACTTGGTCCAGATTGGACGATTAATAAATCCTTGCTTTTATTATGTTTTAATATTCTATTAAATACTAAAGTCAGATCTTGATTTAGAATAGGTCTCAAGAAAGGAGCTCCTCCTAGTTATTCTGAATTAGAAGAATCTTTGCTTAAATTTTTGAAAAAATTTCTTTAGAGACAGGGTTTTGCTGTGTTACCCCATTGAGGTCTTAAATGCCTGTCCCCAAGCAGTCCTCCTGCCTCAGGCTCCTAATTTGCTGGAATTACAGGTGTGAGTCACCTGTAGCATCTTTGCTTATAGATAATAGAATTTAGGAATGTTATCTGACACTTTTGCCTAAGAGTTCTGAATTTAAACTTCCACCAAGGTATTTTCAACCTACTAATTCTAAGTGCTGAGTGACATCCACTACTCCTGCCAGTAGAGATGATTTTATTGCATTATATGGAGTAAAAATCTTTGCAAAAGTTCCTGGCATATTGGCTTGATGCCTGTAGCTCAGTGGTTAGGGTGCCAGCACATACACTGGGGCTGGCAGGTTCAAACGTGGCCCAGGCCTGCTAAACAACAATGACAACTACAACAAAAAAAATAGCTGGGCATTATAGTCCCAGCTACTTGGGAGGCTAAGGGAAGAGAATTGCTTAAGCCCAAGAGTTTGAGGTTGCTGTGAGCTGTGGTGCCACAGCGCTCTACTGAGAGTGATAGAGTGAGACTCTGTCTCAAAACAAAAAAAAAAGTTCCTGGAGTAGCCTGGGTATAGTGGTTCATGCCTGTAATCCTAGCACTCTGGGAGGCCGAGACAGGTGGATTTCCTGAGTTCAGGAGTTTGAGACCAGCCTGAGCAAGAGTGAGACTCCATCTCTACTAAAAATAAAAGAACTAACCAGGTGTCATACCTGGTGCCTATAGTCCTAGCTACTCAGGAGGTCAAGGCAGGAGGATTGCTTGAGCCCAGGAGTTTGAGATTGCTGTGAGCTACAATGCCATGGCACTTTACCCAGGGTCACAGAGTGAGACTCTATTAAAAAAAAAAAAATCCTGGAGTATATACTTTATTGGGAAAAGAGAGGCTGCATGTACCCTAGTATCATCTTCCTATTTTCCTCACAGGCCCATCTTTTTAGTTACCATTAAATTACTACAGATTTGTTTGTGTCTTCAATGTGAGACCTGACAATTAAGTTCACAAACTAGAAAAAGTGCTATATACCTCCTTGCTAAATATCACTGTGGTCACCTTTGAAGTTCTCCCCTCAGGAAGCTGTGCACTGATACCAGCACCTAGTGCACCCTTCAAAGCAATTTTTTTTCATGTCTCCAAAGCCGTTTTGGTACTCTTCTCCTGAAACGGCCATCAAAGCTGTTGTCATATTACACTTGATGTTCTGAATGTCATTAGAATGTCTTTCTTTCGATATTTCCTTTATCTTTGGATAAAGAAAAAAGTTACTGGGGGTCAGATCAGGTGAGTAGGGAGGGTGTTCCAATACAGTTAGTTTTTTACTGGCTAAAAACTCCCCCACAGATAGTGGTATATGAGGTGGTGCATTGTCATGATGTAAGAGCCATGAGTTGTTGGCCAAGATTTTCAGTTAAAATTGTCTTAAGTGTTTTTTCTGTTGATGATTACTTGGTCTGCTATGTTTCTCAAGTCAGTCAGTGATTTTGACTCAATTCAATGAATTTTTGCAATGTTTTTGTTAGTTCTGCTCATTACTGGCCTCCCTGACGTCTTTTCATCAGTGACACTTTCTTTCCTCTCAGAGAAAACATTTAATCCATTTGTACACTGCTCGTTTCTTCATGGCATTATCTCCATAAACTTGGACTAACATGTCCCTGATTTCACTGTTACAAAGTTTAACAAGAAATTTATGAATGTTTGCTCATTGCTCCAATTCAAGCTCCAAAATTCTCATGACGGATAGCACACAAAAATATGCAACAATTGGGTGCTGCCTGTGGCTCAAAGGAATAGGGCACTGGCCCCATATACCAGAGGTGGTGGGTTCAAACCTGGCCCTGGCCAAAAACTGCAAAAAAAAAAAAAGCAACAATAATAATGAACACCACTCAGCAAGAGGACACCACACATCAGCAGGAGCACAGCTGGGAGACACTGATACAGCAGGGTTATGAAATCTTACTGAGTTGTTTGTACAGTGCTGCCAATGTAACTGCACAGTGGCAAGTTCTCAAACTTAATTGTCAGACTGTGTAAGTGTCTTACAAGGATCAGAGTGTTTCAAAGGTTTGAAAGTTACAACTTTGTATGAAGGAATTGAAAACTTTACATTTAGGTCACTTTTCCATCATGTCATATTTCTCTGCTGTGACATGGATACATTGAAGCAGACATCATGTCAGTGTCTGTAAAACAGACAATCCCCCCAATGTGTGCATGTGCACATACAGGAATGGTTTAGGAGGATGCAAACTAAATTGTTAAATGGTTGTTCCCAAGGAGGAGGGCATTGACATGAGTGGTAGGTGGGAGGGGGTTGAAAGAAGGTTCTCATACACTACTGTGTGCATTCCTTTACAGTGGAATGTTTTAAAAGAACGTATTGATGAATTATCTTTGTAACTGAGAAAACTAATGACTTCCATATCCACTGTCCCGTGTAAGCTGCTGCTTCCGGTTCAGGTAGAGTGAACTGCTTAGTGAAAAGGTCAAACAGACTCCCTCTGAAGCATTTTGAAAGTATGATGGCCTCTGTGTACTTCAGAAGACTCTAGCCATGCCCAACTATGCAGAACTATGCAGCCTATTTCTCTTTAGTTTGTGATGGGCCAGCAGAACTCTGCCGCCAACTGCTTTCTGTCCTGGGTACCTAGAGGCTGTGAATTTCTGGAAAGTTGATACCGAGTAAACTTAGAGGAATAGCACTTGAATCTAACTGTGGCCAATTATGTGTCTGTCTCCACAGATACCTTCTGCTTATTCAGGTGTAGCTCATTTTCCTCTTGAGCTACACTGAGATTCCTGAGCAAAACTTAAACTATCATTTCTCTCCAAGAATGCTTTTTTGGTGATAGAAATGGAAAAGGTAATAGCATAAGAATTTTTTTGTTCTTAGGTATGCAAACTAACTCATGGGTGTTAATTCATTTAGAGCCTGTGGTACTATGGCAAAGGATACTTTCTTGGATGGTTTTAAGAAAACAAAAGAAAATTAGGAGCCTCTGAATCTCTTACTTGAATCTAATCAGAGCTGCTGTGTTTAAAAGAAAAAAATGATTGTAATATAATACCAAGTTTATTCATCCTTTACACTGGGTCCCAGTATCTACACATCAATATTAATTTTGGGAAGTGAGGAATTAGTGAACTTCCTATATGTACACTTCGTTGAACCTTGGCATGTGTTCCTGTGTATGGGGAACAGGCGTATTCTCATCAGCTTGGTCTCCTTACCTCCTCATATATCTACATTTTGTTGGAAACATCTGCTGGGAAAAAGAGCATCATGACTATAGCTACAAATAAGGTAGAAGCAGTGAGTTATTTTTCTGAGAAATGCTTTCAGAATAAACATACAAATTTCTATAGATTCAAGTCTTAAAGGAAAACTAAACAATTTTACTGTTAAATAACAGCTAAACTAATAAATCATTGCCAAAAATTTTTAAAAAGAGGATATAAACTAATGTAGTATGAATTGAGAACAGGAGAACTTGCACACAGGTGAAGTATTAAGTATATTTGTTCAAAATATATAGTAATAAATTAGAAACTCTTAAGTGAATAATTTTTTACAAAACTGACCAAAAGAACAAAATTTTGAAGAGGCCAAAAACAGACAAATCAGGGAAGCTACCAAACATGAAGTGCCTGGACTCAGGATTCCAACAAAACATTCATAATTAAGAAAAATTGACTTTGTGCCAACTTACTGCATTAGTCTTGCAATATATTCACCAAATAGAAAATTCTACAGAGCTGGCTTTCTTATCTTAAAAGAAATTTGTAGTAAACCAAATGGGAAAAGACTATGAAACATATTAAAAAAAAACAAACATATATTCCTCAAAGCTAGCCTAGGTATAATTTAGTGGTGTGGGTGGGAATGTTTGGTTTGTGGTTTTACCAATTAAATCCATGGCCATGTAGTGTCCTAAAGTTTTATTCTAGATTTTCTAGAGTTTGTGATTATTGATATGTTTCTTTTTCTTTCTTTCTTTCTTTCTTTTTTTTTTTTTAAGAGACAGAGTCTCACTTTATCACCCTGGGTAGAGTGCTGTGGCATCACAGCTCACAGTAACCTCCAAATCCTGGGCTTAAGTGATTCTCTTGCCTCAGCCTCCCGAGTAGCTGGTACTACAGGCATCTGCCACAACGCCCAGCTATTTTTTAGTTGCAGTTTGGCCGGGGCTGGGTTTGAACCTGCCACCCTCGGTATATGGGGATAGTGTCCTACCCACTGAGCCACAGGCACCACCCTATAGATATGTTTCTAAGATTTAAATAACTTTCCATGTTTATCTCCTTTTATATTTGTAGACAGAATAAAAATGTGTCTGCAATTAGGAATATTAGGGTTTGTCTGGTTAGCTTTTCAATAAAAACAATTACTTAAATTCTTACCTGTTTGTTAATTTTAAAACACTTTCTACATTTTGATTTCTCTTTATATCTCTTATCAGCTTAATAGAAGGAAGCACCAGGAAGTCTTTACTCGCTGAAGGTCATAGAAAGCTAGACCCTGACCATGTTCCTCTCAGCCACTAGATCTTTCCTACCTACCAGGCTGCAAACCCAGTGATTACCCACTACTAAGAAATTATGCTTATGCTTTCATAGAAGTTGGGCTGGAGAAAAGATATTTAATTAAAAAATAAAAATTAGGCTCGGTGCCTGTGGCTCAAGCAGCTAAGGCGCCAGTGACATACACCTGAGCTGGCGGGTTCAAATCCAGCCCAGGCCTGCCAAACAACAATGACGGCTGCAACCAAAAAAAAAAAAAAAAAGCCAGGCATTGTGGCAAGTGCCTGTAGTCCTAGCTTACTTGGGAGGCGGAGGCAGGAGAATCACTTGAGCCCAGGAATTGGAGGTTGCTGTGAGCTGTGATGCCACTGTCACTCCTACGGTGACAGCTTGAGGCTGTGTCTCAAAAATAAAAATAAAAATAAATGGCTCGGCGCCTATGGCTCAATCGGCTAAGGCGCCAGCCACATACACCTAAGGTGGCGGGTTCGAATCCCCAGCCCGGGTCCGCCAAAACAACAATGATGGCTACAACCAAAAGATGGCCAGGCATTGTGGCGGGCGCCTGTGGTCCCAGCTACTTGGGAGGCAGAGGCAGGAGACTCCCTTGAGCCTAGGAGTTGGAGGTTGCTATGAGTTGTGATGCCATGGCACTCTACCCAGGGGGATAGCTTGAGGCTCTGTCTCAAAAAAAATAAATAAATAAATAAAAAATAAAAATAAAAACAAAAATCAGGAAGATGGGGAGATTCTGTTCTTTAGAAATACTAGTGTGATGTGCCAGGTTTATTTTTCAAATATAGTAGAACTTCCATTAGTTGGCCACCTCCCTAAGCTGACCCTAATTTTCATAGACCAGACACATACTACACGCACTCAATCTAATTCCTTATGTCCATGGCAGACAGGTGAAGTATTAAGTATATTCATTTAAAATACATAGTAATAGGTAATACATAGGCTGAGTGAGGTGGCTCACGCCTGTAATCCTAGCACTCTGGGAGGTCAAGGCAGGTGGATTGCCTCAGATCAGGAATTTGAGACCAGCCTGAGCAAGAGTGAGACCCCATCTCTGAAAAAAGAGCCAGGTGTTATAGCAGTTACCTGTAGTCCCAGCTACTTGGGAGGCTGAGGCAAGAGGATCACTTGAGCCCAAGAGTTTGAGGTTGTTGTGAGCTATAATGCCACAGCACTCTACCAAGGGGGGAAAAATGAGATTCTGTCTCAAAAAAAAACAAAAGAAAAAACTCAAAATATATAGTAATAAATTTGAAACTCTCAAGTGAACAATCCCTTGTGTGGTCAGCTTACAGAGGTTCTACTGTAGTCAGCTCAGATTCTTAAATTAACTAAAATTTTACCATAAAACTGTATTTTAGTAATGAAGAAAAATTTACTCAGCTATATGGTATGATAATATCAAAAAGAAAACTAACCTGGATGTGAAACATTTTTCTTTTTGAGACAGAGTCTCATTTTGTCACCTTCTGTAAAGTGCTTGGCATCACAACTCACAGCAACCTCAAACTCTTGGGCTTAAGCTATTTGCTTCACTCAGCCTCCCGAGTAGCTGGAACTACAGGCATCTGCCACAGTGGCCAGCTGTTTTTAGAGATGAGGTCTTGCTTGGCTCAGGCTGGTCTCAAACTCATGAGCTCAGGCAATCCACCCACCTTGGCCTCCCAGAGTGCTAGGAGTATAGGCATGAGCCCCCACACCCAGTGTGAAACATTTTTCAAGATACGTTTCTTATTGTGGTATCAATGGACCGCCTGTGTTAATGTTTGTGAAAACCAGCATTCCTGAATCCCACCCCAGAATCTCA
The DNA here is from genome assembly GCA_963574575.1 of Galagoides demidoff. Taxonomy (NCBI): domain Eukaryota; kingdom Metazoa; phylum Chordata; class Mammalia; order Primates; family Galagidae; genus Galagoides; species Galagoides demidoff. The sequence goes on from CAUYQV010094701.1 coordinate 19,956, forward strand.
CTGTACACCTTCAGAGCCCCTCACATTGGGAGTGGTGTCCTGAGGTGGACACCAAGCCTGATCTTTCAGAGGTGTCAGTGGTCCTGGGAAGAACAGAACAGATGAACACAGCAGTCCCAACAGCCCTATTTATATCTGGTCTCTCCCTCCCCAGCCCCATTCTCATTGGGAGCACCCTTGGGGAATAGTTCTCCCTGTTGCCTGCTGCTCCCATGGACTGTGGGGTCCAGGCTGGCTCCATCTTACAAGCTCTGGGCACATGACTTCTCCCAGCATCATCTTCATCTGTGAAATAGGGATAACGATATGCACCTCTTACGGGGTTGTTGTCAGGATCTCCTTATCACCAGTGAGAGAATCCCTCTGACATGCTTAGAACAGTGCCTAGCACTTAGTATGCTGGAGAAATAGTAGTTGCTATGAGATGCATACTTTTTAAAAGCCTGATGGTTTTAAGACATTGCTGCTCACTAGTGAATTGTCCAGTTTTAATTCATAATTATGCACCTTTGAAAATCTGAATTATCTGTTTCCTCTCTTTTTGTACCAAAGATATTTTGCATATGTAACTATGGCAGCACATAGAATACTTCATTTGCACTTATTTATTTAAATGTCCATTTCTCCATACCTCGAAGGTAGGAACCAAGTCTTATGCATAGTACACAGCATAATACCTACCAAGTGGGAGACAGAATCAGGTACCTGACTCTATTAACTTCTCTGACACTGAAATAGAGGTGTTCAGTGACTCAAAATAAACATTCTGAACTCTGGCATGGTTAATATATTTATAACACTTGCTAATGAAGTGTACGTAGTTTCAAAGGTGAAAAAACAATCAAGTGTTTGATGAATGATTTTGAGTTGATAGAATCAGATTCTTTTTATTTTTTTGTAGAGACAGAGTCTCACTTTGTCACCCTCGGTAGAGTGCTGTGGTATCACACAGCTCACAGCAACCTCCAAATCCTGGGCTTAGGTGATTCTCTTGCCTCAGCCTCTCAAGTAGCTGGGACTAGGGGTGCCCGCCACAATGCCAGGCTATTTTTTTGTTGCAGTTTGGCCAGGGCTGGGTTTGAACTTGCCACCCTCAGTATATGGGACCGGCACCCTACCCACTGAGCCACGGGTATCTCCCAGAGTGCAAGATTCTTAAACCTCATAATATCTGTTCCAAAGATGAATTGTGTATAGATTGTGACCTTAAACAGTTTTAGGCTAGGAGGTAAAGTACATATATAAAAAGTTATTTTATTCTTATGTCTTAATAGAAATGTTGAAAAAGTGCTAGGAGAACTTGGGGGACATGATTATGGGATTGATGATGTATAAAAAAATCAATGTGAACTAGGCAGTGGCAGGATATAAGGGGGATAGCCGGCAATCACTTGGAAGTCTTCGGCACATTGTCGGTGATGGCAGCCTTCCATTTTTCTGGGAACAGAGTTGACACTATGGTGTCTGTCCTAGGTGCTCTCCTTCTGCTTCATCGGTCTCATGTCCATGATGATTCCCCTGTGTGGCGTCTTTGGGGCCCTCATTGCTGTCTGTCTCATCATGGGTCTCTTTGATGGATGCTTCATTTCTATTATGGCCCCCATAGCCTTTGAGTTAGTTGGTGCCCAGGATGTCTCCCAAGCAATTGGATTTCTGCTCGGATTCATGTCTGTGCCCATGACTGTGGGCCCACCCATTGCAGGTAAATATAATGATTCTCTAGTCATTATATTAATTTGTAGCATATTCTACTCCAGGCCCTAAATATCACTTATAGGTAAGACATGTTACAATTTGTTGATTACTGGTATTTTGCTTTTATGTGTGCTTTATCTGTTAATATTTTTCTTTTTTTTTAAGAAGGTAAGAATGTTTTTTAATTTCAGATTAATTTGATGGTACAAATGTTTAGGTTGCATTGTTTTTAATTCCAAGGTAAAGTTCAAGTTGTAGTTGAGCTCTTCCCCCAGAGGGCCAGAGGGCATGATGAACAGCCTCACATTGTGCACATTAGGTGAGAGACTAGTTATATATATATCATGTTGGAAAAGTTTGCTGGGGCGTCCTCTTATCCTTATGGGCATCTAAAACACTCAGTAAAATGTGTAAAAGTAAGTTTCTGGGCTTTAAGCATTTATAATTCCTATATTTCACTTAGTGTGTGCTTTAGAAATATGGGAACATGGTTTTTCGAAAAGATGAAGATCCTGAAAGATTTCTAAATATGTATACTTTGTGTAAGAGATCATACAGCCTTGGTTTGGCATGGTGGCTCACACCTATAATCCTAGCACTCTGGGAGGACAAGGTGGGAGGATCCCTTGCACTCAGAAGTTCAAGACCAGCCTGAGAGAGAATAGGACCCCATCTCTACTAAAAATAGAAAAATTACCTGGGCATTGTGGTTGGTGCCTGTAGTCCCAGCTTCTCGGGAGGGTGAGGCAGGGGCATCACTTGAGCCCAGGAATTTGAGGTTACAGTTATCTGTTTTGTCACAGCCATCTACCCAGGACAACAGAGTGAGACTCTATCTCAAAAAGAAAAAAAGAGGGGCGGCACCTGTGGCTTAAAAGGAGTAGGGCATCAGCCCCATATGCCAGAGGTGGCGGGTTCAAACCCAGCCCCAGCCAAATACTGCAAAAAAGAAAAAAAAAGAGAAAGATTATACAGCCCCCTGAAGAATAGTTGATGAAAAATAACACTTAGTGGAAATAACCCCAATGTATATGCCTGTCACCTGCCCATGGTGAACCTCAAGAACATTATGTAAGTAGAAGAAGCTGAATATGAAAGGACACATGCATCATATGATTCCTTTTACGGGAATTATCCAGAACCTGTAAGTTCATAGAGACAGAAAAGAGATGGGTGGTTGCCAGGGGATGGAAGGAAGGCGGATTGGGGAGTAACTCCTTAATGGGGTTGGAATGCCCTTTTAGCATGGTAAAGATATTTTAGAACTAGATAGAGGTAGTGGTTGTACAACACTGTGAATGTGCTAAATGCCACTGAATAGTTCACTTTAAAATGGTTGATTTTCACTCTGGGAGGCTGAGGTAGGTGGATTGCCTGAGCTCACAGGTTTGAGACCAGCCTGAGCCAAAGCAAGACCTTGTCTCAAAAAATAGCCAGGCATTGTGGCTGTCACCTGTAGTCCCAGCTACTTGGAAGGCTGAGGGAAGAGAATCGCTTGAGCCCAAGAGGTGGAGGTTGCAGTGAACTGTGATGCCATGGCACTCTACCAAGTGTGACAAAGTGAAACTCTTGTCTCCAATCAATCAATCAAATGATTGATTCTATGTTATGTGAATTCTGCCTTGAAAAATCCTTTGAATAACAATATAAGGATGTCTCAAGTTCAGCATTACTTGGGTGCCAGTGTGAATTAGTATTAGAATATTTGATATAATTATGATAAAAATGAAATGTATGTACTGTCATCTATCAGGCTCATGAGGAGCTTAGTGAAAGTCCAGCTCAATTCATTCTCATACCCTGCACTGCACACACCCTGTTTTAGTGTTGTGTGTTTTGTTTGGGGGGCTTTTTTTTTTTTTTTTGAGACAGAGTCTTACTCTGTCACACTAGCTAGAATGCAGTGGTCTGATCATAGCTCACTGAAACCTCAAATTCCTGGGCTCAAATTCCAAGTGAGTCTCTTGCCTCAGCCTCCCAAGTAACTGGGATTATAGGCACACACCACCATACCCAGATAATTTTTCTATTTTTTGTAGAGACTGGGTCTTAATCTTAAGACTTAGGCTGGTCTCAAACTCCTGACCTCAAGTGATCCTCCTGCCTTGGCCTCCTTGGGTGCTAGGATTACAAACATGAACCACTGTGCCTGGCCTGTTATGTTAGGTCTTAATGTTAGTGTTGTTTAATATATTGAACAACTTTTCATAAACAAGTAGGCCCAAGAACAGTTTGAAAGGTAAACATTGGAGTTTTGTGTGTACAACAGAAGTTTCAGCCGGATGGTCTATCCACCATGTCACAATGCCCCAACTGGCCTCTAAGGGAGTTTGAGAAAGGCAAAGCTTGGTTGCAAATACTCTTTTCAAGTAAACCTTGGTATGAAAACCCAGAGGCCTGTGCTTTGTGACAAGATTTAAGATATGAGATTTTTCCTCATATTTTAAAAGGTTTATATTTCATATCCATTTCCTGAAAAGTGTCTGATCTGAAATAGTTGAGGTGAAATTAGGCTGGGACTAGGCCATTAGTGTGACTGATCTGAGACCCCTAACAACCACACCACTTCTCGCTTGGTGACAGCTTTTTCCCTCCCCAGGGTTACTTCGTGACAAGCTGGGCTCCTATGATGTGGCATTCTACCTCGCTGGGATCCCTCCCCTTCTTGGAGGTGCTGTGCTTTGTTTTATCCCATGGATCCATAGTAAGAAGCAGAGAGAGATCAGTAAGACCACTGGAGGAGAAAAGATGGAAAAAATGTTGGAGAACCAGAACTCTCTACTGTCAAGCTCATCTGGAATCTTCAAGAAAGAATCTGACTCTATTATTTAATGTCTTATATACCTCCACCAGACTGGACTTGCTTGTGAATTTTAAGCAAGTTTTCCTTTTATATGAATTGGAAATTTCTTATTTTTTTAATCACATCCTAGGAATAGCACAGTAATTGGCAAATAGAGCCCGTATTACTACAAGAACGATTTTCTGCCACTGAATAACTGTCTGATATTTCCATGAGTCTGAGAGCAGAGGCTCTGCCACATGAAAACATGTCTGAAAATCAAATATTGTGAAAATATGAAGCTATCTCAGTGAAAAGCAACTTTGAAAACTGTGAATGCTATTTAGCTTGTACAAATATTTAAAAATACCTCAAGCTATACTGAAAGGGTTTGGTTAGGACTGGAAATATTTTGTTGTTGTCTCACGTGGTATATCTTTAGTTCTCATACCTCTGTTTTAATTTCTTCTGCTATTTGGAAAATTGTTTTCTAAAAAATTTTTGCAAAATTTCAGCCTGGATTCTAAATAATAGCAGAATCTACCTAAACTTCATTAAAGTAGCTTGCCTGCTATTGAATAAGCTCTAAAATTAAGGGATTCTAACTTGCTGCTGTGTCGAGGGACCTTCTGGGAACAGATGCTAACAATGTGTTCAGAATCAGAATGTGGGATAAGAGGGATCCTAGTCACAAGGGCAGAGAGCTGTGCAGAATCAGGCATTTCTTCCATTTAAGTTGATACATTGTTTCCTTTGCATTTGCAGTATGTTCTACTCAAATAGTCAGAAACACCCCAGATTTCTGAATGTGTTTCAGTTGTAATAATAAAGTAAAATAGAATGCGTGAAAGATATTCTTGCCATTTTAAATTAGAATTTGTCTTACTTCTGGATTTGTTTAGCACTAGGACTTGATATTTAAATAAAATCTTAATGGGCATGTTATCAAGTGGCAATTACAGGCACAAATTGTGGACAAGGGCAAAACCCTGTATATTCATGAAGAAAATAAATATCTATTTCTGATAGAAACAGTTGCTTAAATTAGTTTATGAAATTTATAAGTCTGGTTTTTTTTTTTTTTTTGAGACAGAGTCTCACTATGTCGCCCTTGGTATGGTGCTGTGGCCTTACAGCTCACAGCAACCTCAAACTCTTGGGCTTAAGTGATTCTCTTGCCTCAGCCTCCCAAGTAGCTGGGACTATAGATACCCACCACAACCCCCCCCTATTTTTTTTTTTTTTTTTTTTTTTTTTTTGCAGTTGTCATTGTTGGTTAGCTGGCCCGGGCTGGGCTCAAACCTGCCAGCCTCAGTGCATGTGGCCTGGTGCTGTAGCCACTGTGCTATGGGTGCCAAACCAAAATTTATGAGTCTAAAAAGGTTAAAAATACTTATAAAAAGAACCAAGTTTTATGTTTCCAAAATTTTCTGGCAAAAATGAGCATAAATATGTATTTATCTTAGTATGTTCCCCTTTAACACACCCATTATGTTTTCTTTTTACATATAGAAATGTTATATGTTACCTATATACATATCATAACAAAGCTATTAGTCTAATGACCTAAAATTCAAAGCAAAGTCATGCCATGGCCTGTACTCACTTACAAAAATAGAAACACTTTCTTATATCCCTGAAATTATACTTTAATTCTTCAGACCTTTAAAAGTTAAAAGATCATGAAGACAAAAGACATTCAGTAACCCTATTGTGCCATACACAGTTGCAACTTACTACTTCTAATAGTTTCATATTTCATAAGATGACTCAGGCAATTTGTAGAAGGTTCTTTTGCAGAAAAAGAAATTACATTTTAACTACACTGCCCTTTTGTGTTATTATTTTAAACTTTTAGAAAATGATTCAGACACTCTGAGGGAGGTTCTCAACCTATGGGTCGCGACCCATAGGAACTGTAATTAAAGGGCCGCAGCATTAGGAAGGTTGAGAACCACTGCTCAAGGTAATATGTTAACAAAATTTTCATGTTCAGTTATATACAACATTACTTGCTTGCTATAATCAGTGCTTTTGAGAAGTTAAGAAAAAATACAACTAAGACCAATAGTCAGATCTGCCATTATAAATGTTAGTATTTGTTTGTAGTTTTAGCATGAATCCTAAAGCTACTCCCCCCAGTTTTACAGAGTATTTCAAAAATGGAAAATTTACTCTGTAGAGGACTCTAAAATGTTTTCCTTTTCAAAATTTGGCTAATTTTAGAGAGGCAATAATCTGGAGCCCAAGGACTTTTATTTAATTAGTTTCCACATTAAAATAGCAAAGTAAGCTGGGCAAGATGGCTCAAGTCTGTAATCCTAGCAGTCAGAGACTGAGGTGGAAGGATCACTTGAGCTTAGGAGAGTGAGACCAGCTTAAGCAAGAGTGAGACCCCATCTTTACCAAAAATAGAAACAATTAGCCAGCATGATAGTGCACGCCTATAGTCCCAGCTACTCAAGAGGCTAAGGCAAGAAAATCACTTGAGTCCAGGAGTTTAAGGATGCAGTGAGCTACACTGATGACACTGCACTCTATCCAGGGCAATAGAGCAAGACTCTGTCTCAAAAAAAAAAAAGAAAGAAAGAAAGAAAGGCAGTGATTCAAACAAATTTAAATTAGAATTTGTCTTACTTCTGGATTTGTTTAGCACTAGGACTTGATATTTAAATAAAATCTTAATGGGCATGTTATCAAGTGGCACTGCACTCTATCCAGGGCAATAGAGCAAGAACCTGTGCTCAGAACCTGTGGTTCAAGTGGCTAAGGCGCCAGCCACATACACCTAGGGTGGTGGGTTTGAATCCATCCCAGGCCCGCCAAAACAACAATGACGGCTGTAACCAGAAAATAGCCAGGCGTTGTAGTGGGCACCTGTAATCCCAGCTACTTGGGAGGTAGAGGCAGGAGACTCGCTTGAGCCCAGGAGTTGGAGGTTGCTGTGAGCTGTGATGCCATGGCACTCTACCCAGGGGGACAGCTTGAGGCTCTGTCTCAAAAAAAAAAATGTATAATAAAACTTAGATCTCAGATATTGTGTTTGTGTATAGTATTGCACATACATAGTTTTCAGTTTAATGGAATGAATCAAACTGGATCTATATAATACATAAAAGCTCCTCTATAATATACTCTGCTATAATAACATAAAATTAAAAAGAAAAAGTATTAAGGTAAGATGTAAGATGCTAAATTCTATAAAATACATATTTAGTAACATTGTGTTTGATAGTTTCAAAAGTTCCAAAAAATCTAAAATATACAAACCGAGAAAATGAGTATTTTAATATCCATAAAAATTTGTATTTTAAATCAAGAGTTATTACTAAGTAAATCCTTTGTAATTTCTGAAGAGTGTTGCTACTATTATAAAGTGACCTGGTAAGCCTAATTTTTTTTTTTTTTTTTGTTCAATCCAGAGACAATTCTGAGAGGAAAAGAATACAGAGTCAGAACTTGACTTTTTTATCTCATCTTCCTTTTTCTGGTAGGACGCAGAAAATACTCAGATTCAAAAGGTTCTGCCATTTAAGACCAATAGCAACACAATAAAGGGAGCAGTCATTCCTCTTGGTAGGAAATCTGGATCAGATGCTTTTTAAACAAGTGACTAAGGAGCTTCCAGAAATGTTTTGGTTAATTTTTATTACAGCAGATACTGTTAGAATCTACCCATTAAGTAATAATAAATCACCCAGGTTATTGATCCTTTATTCAAAATCTGTTAATCTCTTTTATCATGGTTGCCGTGTTTGCTTTATAGCCCTGCTACAAGACTTGTAATTTCCACCAAAAATTGCATAGTTCTTGTATTATGTTCAAATTCTACAAATAAACAGAAACAGGACTTCATTTACATTTCATAATCCATATTATCTGTTTAAACTTGTTTGTAGACAATCTCAGAGGTTCTGCCCAAGTGTGGAGAAAGCTTAAATGCTCTTAGTTTCAACTTCCCCACTTTTAAATATATACTTAATTACAAACATGTTTGCTTCTCATAACTCTAGTGTTCTTAGCTGCATTTAAGAATATTTTAATTTATACCAGTTATTCTAGGACAGTTACTCTAAACTGTCCTATGTCCAGATGACTTCTGATGTTTAATTAATGGAAAATTGAAAAGAAAATGTGGTGTGAGATTACGCAGCCTAGGGTGTGGGTGGCTCTGAGGAGTCAATTTCATGCTCTTTCATAGGTACCATTTTTCTTATTCTTTTTATGTTGTCTTTATTTTTATCATTCTTTAATTTTTTTCCTTCCCAGTATCTTTAGAAAAGCTCTGTAACACCCATGCTTAGTTCCACCAGTTGCTTAGCTATGCTACTTGTCCCTGTAGTTTCACAGAATGGATCCCCACCCAATTTTGAATGTCCTGGAGAATGGCTCGCTCCCCGTCTTCAACTTAAGAGTTCTAATGGTCTACATTGAATTTACTTTAAATTACGTGATAAAAAATTTGAGGTATGTGATAAGTTTCATATAATTGGCATCTTTTATACTAACATTTGAAACTTTCATATTTAAATTTTTAACGTAAATGCTTTAAAAAGTTGACAAGTTCTTAGCATATTTTCAGAAAGTGTAATTTTTTACTTTGATTTTCACATTCCATTAAGGTTTCATTAAATCTTAGCCCTGAGAGCACATGATGAAGGATAACTTAGAATGTTTAATGGGCCTCTCAGATGTAGTTCCTAATGATTAATCTTTAGGAACCTGCCTTAGGTTGGATTGCATTTTGTGGCAAATCGTGTTAGAATAAATCCCCAGAGATTAGAGATACACGAGGAAATGCATAAGCTAATTAGCTCCAAGTTTATAATGTATAAACAACTTAAACAAGTATTTAAAACTCTCCAGGAAGTTGCTAACACTGAAAACTTCACTGTTGCTGGCATAAACATTAGGGAACGATTTTTATATTAGGTTAAGCATTTTTGCTTTTCCAATGTGTTGTCTTAAAAAGAAGAGGAAGTCAAACTTTATTACTTTCCTTTTACATCTGTATTCTTTTTTAATTTAAAGGCAAATAGTATTCTGGCTACTAGAAAAGTACATTGTCATGTACTTTGTTATTAAAACACAAGCGCAATTTGTCATCTGTAATAGGTAATATGGAAAAAGAACATGCCATAGAAGGAAGACTTGACAATTCATTGACTTTGATAATTAGTTCTCACATTACACTCACTGATTTGTGTTGGAAGTTTGGGTCTAAGGGAGATAAAAAGACTGTCTAGAGCTGAGTTTCGATATGGCTGTAGGGGCAAATAGTAACAAGGTGGACAGACAGCTCCTGGGCTCACTGTAATTTCATAGCCACAGTTATGTTTATTATTGATTGGCAGAGACTAATGATTTGTGTTACAAATACACTATAAAGGTAATAAGAATATTATTTATTCTTAAGAATAAAGGACAAAGGCTTTATTCGGACAGGGTGGTTCATGCCTATAATGCTAACACTCTGGGAGGCCAAGGCAGAAGGATCAGTTGAGCTTAAAAGTTAGCTTCTATTGAAAATAGAAAAAATAGCCAGGCATGGTAGCAGGCGCCTCAGCTATTGGAGAGGCTGAGGCAATAAGATGGCTTGAGACTAGGAGTTTGAGGTTGATATGAGCCAGGCTGATGCCATGGTACTCCAGCGTGGGCAATAGAACAAGACTCTGTCAAAAAAAAAAAAAGGGGGTAGGGGGAGGGCAAATATGAAACTTGCCATAGCTAAATATGAAACTTGAATACATGTTAAAACCACCATTATTGAACCACCATAAATGTGGACATTATCAGATGCCTCCTTCTGAGGTGATAAAGACCCAGGGAAGAATTCATTGTTCTATCTTTGAATCACTCAGAAACACCTTGAAACTTAGGGCAACTTTTAACAGATATAAAATAATATAAGGGAGGCTACCTCATTTCTGAAACAGATTTCAGTGTTTTTTATTGGTAGGAACAAAATAAAACCTTTCTTGAGTACTTGATGATGACTCTTGAGCATCCAAGTCCGCCTACCTCAGCCTTCAGGATCCAGCTGAATCAATTCCTGCTTCATCAGAAGGGATTGTTGGTGATTCTGCAATTAAAAACAAGAGTACAAATTGTTAATGGGGTCAAAATATCAGTACAATTTCTTAAGTGCTTTGTTTGATAAATGGATATAAAAGGAACAAAAAAGGAATAATTACTAATGTGGTCTGTGGATCTGACAAAAGAAAACCCTTCAGACATTTATAATCTGGATACAATAATGAACATTTGCTAGAATGCTTCACCAGTGGCTCTTCACATTACGCTAGTAGCTTGACAATGAAAGTTTCTTGTTCTCATGGGCAGGAGGATAGACGATCGGTGACAACAGATTGTATGGTTGTTCCCAAACCTTATGACTTACATGTTAACTCTTATAAGAGGCACTAGTGGAATAGAGACCCAGGCAATGAATTTTTGTCTCTGCAGTTTTTGAAAATGCCATTGTTGAGTCTGGCAATAATGTAGGAGTTAACCCACAAATTCCCAATCTAACCGAAAGTATTTCTTTACCTTTTGATTTGAGTGCTGTAAGAATAATAATGTGGAGTTAATGTCACTATCAATATAAAAAAATCAAACTAGATCTGTGATACTGTTTTGGAATCTGTGATATTTGACTTTTACTCTTTACTAGATAATATTTTTTAGTATCTGTCAGTTAATAGAAGAGTCAATTTTTTAAATATTTTAAATATATGTAAACACATAAATCTTTCTAATATGATCATCCCTAATGGTTAAGGTGTATAATGAAATGTTATTTGAGGACCTGAGGGTTAGTTATTAATAGCGCTATCTTCTGACCCTGGACTATGAATAGACTGTGTACTTGGTGCCTCTTTTTTTTTCTACCAAAGAAATATTATTAGATCAAGGATTGGTGCTAAACTTCACGTCCTTTCAGAATTATTTTTTTCTTTTTAAATATATGAGTGTACAACACAATAGAAAATGTGTAGATCTGGCTTATGCATGTTGCATTTTATATATACAGCTGAGAAAAAAAATTACCTATAAAGCAGTTACTGAGTTCAAGTATCTGCATAGAGGTATATAATTTTTGTTAGCATTCAAGACTTTAAATTATGAAAATGATCACCAGATAAAAACTTTCTAATGAACACAGCCTCCCATAACTTTAAAGAAAAAGTCTCTTGTCAATGTTTCCAATGCAAAATGAGCTATTCAAAAATATTCTGTAACTTTTTACATGTTATGAGTTGTTCCAAAAAATGAAAAAAAAATGTAACTTTGAGGCAGTGTGGAAAAAAAATTAATAGCTTTCTGTTGAGCTTGCTTCAGTAGACATTTGAACATTTGAAGCTATTTAGCTATTTTTCAGGCTAAAATTAGAGTTTTTGAATTGCTCAGTTATATTTTTATAATTAAAAACAGTCCCATAAAGTATCATTGTTCATCTTTCATATTTTACATAAAGATTTAAATTAGTAAGTTCTACACCTGAGTCAGTGTCAGCAAATCTCAGACCCGGGATTTACTCAGAGCACTCAGTGTCCTGGTGGTATCTGACTGTGCACTATCAACCTAAAATTACCTGTGGGTCTGTGAACCCTAATGTCCTGTAAGAAGCATCCAGATAAATGGAGGATCACAGGCTTTCATTTAATCCTGATCCCCTTTAGAGAATGCAACCTTATTTTATGAGGATTTTATAAACATAAATTAAAGCAATACACTCCCTCATTTTCCTAATTAGAAAGACCATGCTTTTTCACAGTGGAGTGGTTTTGTCTGTTAACTAATGATAATTTTTTTCTATTATTCACATGAATTATATGTGGAAGAGAGAATGGGGCTTGTTAATCAGAAGTTACATTAGGGTGAAACATTTCTCTAATAATAACTTCTGATGTAACTGTTAAATATACATACCGTAGCTTGAAAAATATAATATTGTAAAGGCATTGCATAGTGCTGGACAGATTTGTGTTTGTTCTTCGACCAGTTTTAGTCTGAAAGTTACAGCTACAACAAATTGAACTCTACAGTATTATTAAGAGAGAGCTTGGATATTTTAGGTACCTCCTAGTATAATGTTTTTCATGTCAACTTATATTAATGTTTATCTGAAAATTAATTTTAAAATTATTTTATATATTTTGAAAACCTTTCCTTAGACATCAAAACCAAATCATTCCAAGCCCACACTGCGCAGCTTCCTACCTACCTACACAGGGTGCCATTTGGGGCACACTCGTTGTTTAAATATCATTAACTATGCTGAATGATCACTCTGGATTAGACCGGTACACAGTATTTTAGTACTTACCTTTTTAAAAATTGTGTGTTTCTTTTTAAAGAGTATAATTTATAATTGATTTTTTATAATGTGCGATTTAATATAGAAAACCATAACCTTTTTAATAAAGAGTTTTGTAATCATTTGGAAGATAAGATTATTTCTGGAAAAATGTGATAACTCTCAGTAAATGCAATAAAAATTTTTTTAGCAAATTCCTATAGGGTCTTGTGATTATATTTATGGAATTCTCTGGGAGGAAAAAAATTACCGAAATGAAAGAAATAGTCTGTGTTGAGTAAAGAAGCAATAAGCTCTGTGCTTTTTAAACTGTATGTATGTATTACAAGTGTGTTTGGGTAATGTTATTTCTCTAGGGAAGGGACCAGGGATACAAATGATCCCAAATTTCTGGATAGGCTAAAAATTATTTCTTTTTTCTTTTTTTGAGACAGAGCCTCAAGCTATTCCCCCTGAGTAGAGTGCTGTGACATCACGGCTCACAGCAACCTCCAACTCATGGGCTCAAGCAAGTCTTCTGCCTCTGCCTCCCAAGTAGCTGGGACCACAGGTGCCCACCACAATGCCTGGCTTTTTTTTTTGGTTGCAGCCATCATTGTTGTTTGGCGGGCCTGGGCTGGATTTTAACCCGCCACCTTAGGTGTATGTGGCTGGTGCCTTAGCCACTTGAGCCACAGGCGCCGAGCCCTAAAAATTATTTCTATTTAATGTTCTTTTTTTATAGTTCATGTACATTTCCATTTGTTTTACCTACACTGATTAAACTTACTAAACTCAGATGTTACTGAGCTCACACTGATGGACAATTTCAGGAACAGTCAAGACTCTGCCAGAATTTTGAAAAACAGACCCCTATTATATGGATTACTTGCTGGAGGAAAACTGACTCTGCCCTCAGAGGATGTTTATTATATTAGATGTGCCCTAACTTCAAAGTAAATCATTATTTATGTTTAACGGTGCTAAGAAGATTTAATACATCAAATGCAAGAACTTGGGATTTGTGATGCGTATTTAATCCAGTAAGTATTTATATCCTAGAATGTGCCAGCCATTTGAGGGAACTGGGAGGAGAATAAATCCTAAGCAGGATAAAATTAACTCTCCTGAGAAAATAATTTCTGTGGAAAACAATAGAAGAATTCTAATTTATACAGAAAACCTAATTTAAAAGGCATGTCAGCATATTTTCAAATTTTAGGATCAAAAGTTTTCTTCTAGTCTCCTATAGATGAAGCTAAAATATCTTAAATTCAGGTGGTTTTTAAAAACCCTTAATTCAGAGTTTCCAATGTCTCCTGGAACCCTTCCAGGGATAGGAAGCCAGCCACCTCCCCGGCTAGGCCCTCTGCCTCTCTTGCTTATCCCGTCTATCTCTACCATCTTTTACCTGTTCTTGTCACAGTCGTCTGTGGACCTCATACATCAATCAGTCACTCCAGCAAATAGCTTTTGGTTCAAGGTTCAATATTCATGTGAAGTAACTTTATTTTCACTGACTTAACAGCAACACTTGGAACCTTGTCATCTCTGGAAATGGCTGCATCTTTGAAATCCTCAATACCAGAATCCCTGCCTCTGACTCCAACTTCTATCCCTTTAGTGCCCCCTTCCTCATTTCCATTACACCTGCTCTTCAGCTGACTCCACTTTCTCCCAATGTCTATCCCCAGTCTGTTACATCTTTTCTGTCTTTGTTTCTTTCCTAATGCTTAGCCCTGGGGCCTGCAAAAAAACGAGGCCAGCTCTCTCAGTATTTGGCTTACTAGTTACCCCACATCTTTTTCAAATTAAACCCCTACAGCAGGTGTCCTCAAAATACCACCCGCAGGCCACATGCGGCCCGCCTAGGACATTTATCTGGCCTGCCGAGTGTTTTTGCCGCCGCTGCCTGTCCTGCTTAGCAGCCAACTCGTCCCAGGGCCTGCAGTCCAGCCCTCCAATGGTCTGAGGGACATTGAACTGGCCCCTGTTTAAAAAGTTTGAGGACCCCTGACCTACAGCTTCTCTCTCACATCACCAGTCTTCCCCTCTCTACTGGATCATTTCCATCTGCATTTCCATATATACATGCTACTATTTCTCCCACCTTGAAAGAAAAAGGAGACTATTTAAAAGCCCATGTACCCCCTTGTAGCTAAAGCATCAATTTTTTCTACCCATTTACAAAAGACAAAACTACCAAAAATATTTTTGCTTTAAAAGAGTTATCTTCACTCCTCTTACCTCCTATTCTTTTTTGAACCCACTCCATCAGGATTTTGCTCCTCCCACTCCACCAAACTGGCCCTTCTTATTACTGGGTTACCTCTGACCTCTACAGTCACTAGATCCAATAGTCATTTTTCGGTCCTCCTTTTATTTGACTTATCAGCACCATTTGGTATAGTGGTCAATTCCTGACCTCTGAATCAGGCTTCCAGGCCACCACACTTGCCTGGCTTTCCTCCTCTCTTCCCAGCCACTCCTTTGCTGGATCCTGCTCACACTCTGACTTCTAAATAGAGGGTGGCATAAAGTTTGTGTGCAATTTTAAATTGCACCCTATTTTAAGTTGCACGTGAACTTTGTGGCCACCCTGTGTTGGGAGTGCCTCCAGGCTTAGTTTTTGACCTCCCTCTCTACTTTATCTATACTCACTCCCCAGGTGATCTCATCCTATCTCATGGCTTAAATTACTACCTAGATGCTCCCTTGAATTCCAGCTCCTATATCTGCCATCCAAAATATATCCAGAATTTCTTACCACTTCTCACTGCCTTCGCCTGCCTGCACCACTCTCATCCAAGCCACCATGGTCTCTTTTGTGCTGTGTTCTCGTGCTTTGCCTCAATCTGTTCTCTATGCAACAGCAAGCATGATCCTGTGGAAACGCGTCAGATGATACGAGCCTCTTCCTGTGTGATGCCCTGTGTCTCTCACAAGAAAACAAAGTCCTTGCCCTGACAGCACAGCTCCATGTGCTCTGGCTCCTGCTTCTTCATCTGCTACCCTGTGCCCCTGATGCAGTCCGGCCTCCTTCCACTTCCAGTGCTGCCCCTGCCTGGGACACTCTTCAAGTTGCTACTCAAAAGTCTCCTTTGTGACCTTTCCCTAACCATCTAAAATGTCACCCCTTCCCCTGGACAATTCATATCCTCTTTTCCAACTTTTTTTTTTCTAAGCAGTTATCATTAAGATACATTTTATTTTTCTTCATTGTCTGACTTCCCTACAAGATTGTAAGTTCCATAAGGGGAGGGTTTTTTGTCTGTTTTGCCATTATATCTCCAACATTTTGAAAAGTGCCTGGCATAGAAAAAGTGCTCAATAATTATTTGTTGAAGAAATCAATGGTTTCCAAATTTGTCAACATGAGCATACTGACTTTCTTTTGATGCTTTTAAAGAATCGCTGGCCTAGAGTATTCAGCCAGTGCAGCTGGAGGGAGTCTGCAGTACCAGGGTCAGTCCCAGGAAGGGCCTGGCTGGCCTGCTTGCATCAGGGTCTAGGGCAGGGCCCATGCAGTCAGGAGAGTTGAGTCCACACAAAAGTAGGAGGCTAAAGTAAACACTCAGGTGATGAATTAGAAGGGGAAAATGTGGTGTGGGTGTGAGTGTGTGTGTTCATACACGTTATTTCCTAGCTCTGTCCAAGAGAGCCCAGAAGCAATGACACTCCAGGAGCAATGAGTAGACCTCATACCTAATTTTGAACAGTAGAAACTCAGATGACAGATACTTCACTACAGAGAGGCCCCTGAATATTTTTTAAATCTAAAACTATGATGCTAGCATAATGGACCTGAAGGGGAACTCATGGAAAACCTACAGTATCTTCTGATTTAACAGAAGGTGAAAGCTCCTATTGAGACATTAAGCAAGAAAAAATTAAAAAGCACCCACAATCCCATCATTCAGAAACATCATTACAGACCATATCCCTTACGACTATATTTATGGAAATATTTTGTAAAAGTGGGGAAATACTACACATACTATTCTGGAACATGATTTTCTCACTTAATACTTAGAAATGTGTTTCCATGTTATATTCATCATGACTTTTTTTTTGTTGCTGCTGTTGATTAAAAACAAAATCAAACCAAGTTAAGAAAAAGAGTGAAAAGCTTGGCGCCTGTGGCTCAAGTGGCTAAGGCGCCAGCCACATACACCCACGGTGGGGATTCAAATCCAGCCCGGGCTCGCCAAACAACTGATGGCTACAACCAGAAAATAGCCAGGCGTTGTGGCGGGCGCCTGTGGTCCCAGCTACTTGGGAGGCAGAGGCAGGAGACTCCCTTGAGCCCAGGAGTTAGAGGTTGCTGTGAGCTTTGATGCCACAGCACTCTACCTAGGGGGACAGCTTGAGGCTCTGTCTCAAAAAAAAAAAGGAAAAAGAGTGAAAAATCCAGTTCTTTCTTTGCAGTAGGGCATCATTCTGGTGGGGTCTTCCCCATAACAACCCCAAGCTATCTTTTTTTTAAAAATCATCTCTAGCAGGAAAAAGAGCTTCCTTTTCCCAATCTTTCAGACAAAAAGTGCTGGGATCAAAATGCTTTGGACCAACACAGGTCAGATGCCCATATCTGAAACGATCTCTGAGGGCAGCAAATAGGGAATGCCAACTCACCAGACCTGAAGCACACCGCCCTGAAGTGGGGTAACTGCCAGCTGTCCTCATGAAATGAGAGGAGGCGGCTGGTCTCTTCAAAGCAAACTGCGGTCCTGTTTCCCAGGAAAAGGGTGACTGAATTCTGTGCAGGCACCATTGCAGAAGTTGGCCATAATTCTACATTCTGTACAATTCTAGATAATAGTTGGCCTATTATCTTCTACAATTCTTAAGTGTAGCATAATTCTACATCATTATTTTGATGGTTTGCATAGTTATCCCATGAACTGGATGAATGATTAATTTGATGTAACTCTTATCATTGGACATTTAGATTTGTTTTCTGTTTCATAATAATAAGTACCATTGCTATGAGCTAAATGTATGATCATCTTTATTTCCTTTAGGCCACATTCCTACTAGTGGAATTTCTGAGTAAAGAACTAGTATTTTTTGCTTTTATTGTGTTTTGCCAAACTGCATTACTACATACTTTCTCCGACCCTTTAGAACACTAAAAAGTATTAAGTTTAATAAAACTCTCATTTTATGTATTTATGTTTTATTTCAGAGTAACATGATTCGTACCATATGATTAGGTTATATAGTTTGCATTTGTAAGATTAAATCCAAGTCATAGTTGTGTCCTTCACCTAGGAAGTGTGCCATATACCTGTGCACTGTACCTGCAGGGTGGGAACTTACTGAAACCCTTCCCCCCCTCTCCTACTTGAATTTAATTGAATTTTTCTCTCATTTGAGCCTGTAGTTGTTATCTACTAGTTTTAATTTACTACTGAGTATATGTGATGCCTATTTTTCCATTCTTGTGATACCAGTACTTCTCTTAGGAGAATGTTCTCCAAATCTGTCCAGGTTGTACAAAAGATATAATCTATCGTTGTATGGCTGAATAGTATTCCATGGTATACATATACCACAACTTATTAATGCATTCATGTGTTGAGGGCACTTGGGCTATTTCCACATCTTTGTGATTATGCATTGAGCTGCTATAAACATGTATGTGCAAGCACCTTTATGATAAAATGTTTATTTTTTATCTTTTTGAGCTAGAGTCTTACTTACCACTCTACCCTTAGTAGAGTGCTCTGGCATCACAGCTCACAGCAACCTCAAACTCTTGGGTTCAAGTGATTCTCTTTCCTCAGCTTCCCAAGTAGCTGGGACGACTACAGATGCCTGTCACACGTGTGTGTTGTCCAGCTATTTTTAGAGACAGGGTCTTGCTCTTGTTCAGGCTGGTCTCAAATTCCTGCGCTCAAGCAATACACCTGCCTTCCCCTCCCAGAGTGCTAGGATTACAGGTGTGAGCCACCGTGTCTGGCTCTTTTTTTCTTTTAGTTAGATACCTAGTAGTGGGATTGCATGATCAAATGGTAGGTCTACTTATAGTTCTGTGAGCAATCTCCATACTTCTTTCCACAGACAGTGTGCTATTTTAAAAGCAGTCCCACCAACAAGGCCACTCTGTTCCCTTGTTTCTACACCCACCCACCATCTGTTGCTTTAGAACCTTGTGACGTAGGCTATTCTCATGGAAAAACCCTCATTTTAAATTTGTATTTTGGTGTTTTTTTGAGTTGTAGTAAAATATACATAACATAAAATTTACCATTTTTCTGGACACGGTGGCATACACTTACAGTCCCAGCCAAGAATTCAAGGCTGCAGTGAGCTAGGATCATGCCACAAAACTCTAGCCTTGGTAACAGATCTCTAAAAGACCCTGTCTCTAAAAGAAAAACAACTTTGGCTCGGCACCTGTGGCTCAATCGGCTAAGGTGCCAGCCATGTACACCTAAGGTGGCGGGTTCAAATCCCCATCCTGGGCCCGCCAAACAACAATGATGGCTGCAACCAAAAAATGGCCGGGCGTTGTGGCGGGCGCCTGTAGTCCAGCTACTTGGGAGGTGGAGGCAGGAGACTCGCTTGAGCCTAGGAGTTGGAGAGTTGGAGGTTGCTATGAGCTGTGATGCCATGCACTCTACCCAGGGGGATAGCTTGAGGCTCCATCTCAAAAAAAAAAAAAAAAAAGAAAGAAAGAAAAACAACTTCTACTTTAAACCATTTTTTGGACAAGGTCTTGCTCTGTTACCCAGACTGGTCTCAAACTCCTGAGCTCAAGCAATCCTCTTGCCACAGCCTCCCAAGGAGCTAGAACTACAAGAGTCCCATCATACCCAACTGTTTTTAATCATTTTTTTATTTTATTTTATTTTATTTTATTTTTTGTTTTAGACGGAGCCTCAAGCTATCCCCCTGGGTAGAGTGCCATGGCATCACAGCTCACAGCAACCTCCAACTCCTGGGCTCAAGCGAGTCTCCTGCCTCTGCCTCCCAAGTAGCTGGGACCACAGGCGCCCGCCACAACGCCTGGTCATTTTTTGGTTGCAGCCATCATTGTTGTTTGGTGGGCCGGGCCGGGGATTCGAACCCACCACCTTAGGTGTACGTGGCTGGCGCCTTAGCCGATTGAGCCACAGGCGCTGAGCCAACCTCAAAGTCTTGAGCTTAAGAGATTCTCTTTCCTCAGCCTCCCAAGTAGCTGGAACTACAGGAACCCACCACAATGCCAGGCTATTTTTAGAGACGGGGTCTTGCTCTGGCTCAGGCTGGTCTCAAACCTGTGAGCTCAGACTATCCACCCAGTTCAGCCTCCCAGAGTGCTAGGATTACAGGTGTGAGACACCTTGCCCGGGCACAATTTTTTTTTTTTTGTAGAGACAGAACCTCACTTTATCACCCTTGGTGGAGGGCTGTGGTGTCACAGCAACCTCCAACTCTTGGCCTTAGACGATTCTCTTGCCTCAAGCCTCCCAAGTAGCTGGGACTACAGGCACCCGCCACAATGCCTGGCTACTTTTTTGTTGCAGTTCAGCTGGGGCTGGGTTTGAACCCGACACCCTCGGTATATGGGGCCAGCACCCTACCCACTGAGCCACAGGAACTGCCCAGGTTTTTCTAATTTTTGTAGAGATGTGTCTCACACTTGCTCGGGCTGGTCTTGAACTCCTGAGCTCAAGTGATCCACCTGTCTCAGCCTTCCAGAGTGCTAGGATTACAGGCATGAGCCATTTCAAGGGACCATCTTTCTGATCTTGATTAGAGAGAATTGTTACAGAAGACACAAACATTCATTTAAAATTGATACATTTTACTGTATTAAAATTCAGAATTTCTTGACTGATGAATGAGCAATCTGTAAAAAAAAATTCAGAATTTCTGCTCATCAAAAGACATCCTAATACTACTATCTATCTGGAAAATCCTGAATATGAAATATAATTTTAAATACAAAAGGAGAAAACATGAAATAGAAAAAGTGGCTACCTATGTGGGAGGGAGAAAACAGGTGGGAGGGGAGAGAGAGAGAAACCAGACTTCTAATATATCTTGTTATGTAGATTGGACTTTGGAACCATGTCATATTTTACATCATTATGAAGAAAAATAAAAACTTGAAAAGCAATTCCTAAAAACTCAAAGTAAAATAAAACTATGGGCTCGGTGCCTGTAGCTCAACGGCTAAGGCACGGGCCACATACATTGGGACTGACAGGTTAGAATCCAGTCCCAGCCTGCCAAACAACAATGACAATTACAACAACAACAACAACAACAAATAGCTGAGTGTGACAGGCACCTGTAGTCCCTGCTACTTGGGAAGCTGAGGCAAGAGAATTGCTTAAGCCCAAGAATTTGAGGTTGCTGTGAGCTGTGATGCCATAGTACTCTACTGAGGGTGACATAATGAGACTCTGTCTCAAAACAAACAAACAGAAACAAAAAAACTATGCATCATTTTTATGACACAACTTTATGGGGATTAAGTATTCCAAGAGATTTAAAACCAAGTAATTTGTCGTTTCTAGTGAGCTATAACCAAATGACAAGAACTGCAAAAATATACTCTGTTCTTGGGTGATTCCTGTGGCTCAAGGGGTAGGGTGCTGGCCCCACATGCCAGAGGTGGTGGGTTCAAACCCAGCCCTGGCCAAAAAGAAAAAAGAAATGTACTCTGTTCTCAGAAATCATATTATTGGTGACAGAGTTGGTGTGATTACTCTGAGAGTTTTGTATACTGTGTGAAATCAAGCACATGAGTAATTGATTGGTGTCACTGAGAATTGTAATTTTTTATACTGTGGTAAAATTACAGATGACATGAAATTTACCATTTTAACCATTGTTACTTGTATAGTTCAGTGGCATGTAATATATTCAGACTGTTACATAACCATCACCACCATCCATCTCCATAATCTTTCCATCACATCCAACTTAAACTCTGTACCCATTAACAGTATCTCCTCATAGCCTCCTCCCCAGCCTGTAGTAACCTCTATTCTACTTTCTCTATGAATTTGCCTAGTCTAGTACCCCATATAATTAGACTCATATAATATTTTTCCATTTGTGTCTGGCCTATTTCACTCAATGTATTGTCTTCAAAGTTCATTAATGTAGCCCGTATCAGAATTTCCTTCTTTTTGAGGGCTCAATAATATTCCATTGCATGTATACACCACATCTTGTTTATCTGTTTGTATTACTCAGGACCAGGTTTGAACCCACAACCCTCGGTAAATGGAGCCGGCACCCCACCCACTGAGCCACAGGCACCGCCCCGAGATTTCCCTTTCTTTGGAATCTCAGATTCCAAAGGCCTCCAAGAGCTAGAGTGTCCAAGAACAGGGGAAGACAGATGTCCCAGCTCAAGAAAAGACAGAATGTGCCCTGTCTCTGCTTTTTTGTTGTTGTTGTTCTATTTGGGCCCTCAATGGATTGGATGAGGCCCAGCCACACTGGGAGAGGGCACATCTTTCTACTCAGGCTGATTCAAGTGCTATTCTCTTCCAGAAACACTCTCAAAATAATATTTTACCGCCTGTCTAGGCATCTTTTAGGCCTGTCAAATTGACATGTAAAATTAACCATCACACCGTTCACCCATCAATGAACACTTCGGCTGTTTTCCTCTTTTGGCTATTATGAAAAATGCTGTTGATGGGGTGCGGTGGCTCATGCCTGTAATCTTAGCACTCTGAGAGGCTGAGGCTGGTGGATTGCTTGAGTTCAGGGGTTTGAGCCCAGCCTGAGCAAGAGCAAGACCCCCTTTCTGCTAAAAGTAAAAAGGCTGAGGCAAGAGAATTGCTTGAGGTTGCTGGCTGTGAGCTCTCATGATGCCACAGCACCCTACCTGGGGCCACAGAGCGAGATTCTGTCTCAAAAAACAAAACAAAAACAAAAGAATAATGCTATTATGAGCATTGGTGTACAAGTATCTGAGTTCCTGCTTTCAATTGTTTTGTGTACATGTATACCCAGAGGTGGAATTACTGGATTATCTGGTAATTCAATGTTTAATTTTTTGAAGAACTGTCACAATGTTTTCCACAGCAGCAACACTATTTCACATCCCTACCAGTAAGGCACAAGGGTTTTAATTTCTCCACACCCTCATCAACATTTATTATCTTCTGTTTTTCATTTCCTTTTTTTCTTTTAAAGACAGTGTCTCAGGTGGTGCCTATGGCTTGGTGAGTAGGGTGCTGGCCCCATATACCAAGGATGGCGGGTTCAAACCCAGCCACAGCCACTGCAACAAAAAAATAGCCGGGCGTTATGGCAGGCGCCTGTAGTCCCAGCTATTCGGGAGGCTGAGGCAAGAGAATAGCCTAAGCCCAGGACTTGGAGGCTGCTGTGAGCTGTGACGCCACAGCACTCTGCCGAGGGTGATAAAGTGAGACTCTGTCTTTTTTTTTTTTTTTTGTAGAGACATAGTCTCACTTTATCGCCCTCGGTAGAGTGCTGTGGCGTCACAGCTCACAGCAGCCTCCAGCCCTTTGGCTTAAGCGATTCTTTTGCCTTAGCCTCCCAAGTAGCTGAGACTACAGGCGCCCGCCACAACGCCCAGCTATTTTTTTGTGGCAGTTTGGCCGGGGCCGGGTTTGAACCCACCACCCTCCATATATGGGGCCAGTGCCCTACGCGTTGGGCCACAGGCGCTGCCCATCATGAGCATTTTTAACCCTATGTTTTCCTCTGAGTTTTATAGTTTTAGGTCTTGCATTTAGGTATTTGATCCATTTTGAGTTAATTTTGTATAGGGTGTTAGGTAAGGGTCAATTTCATTCTTGTGCATGTGGATATCCAGTTTTCCCAGCATCATTTCTGAAAAGACTGTCCTTTTCTCCATTGAATGGTATTGGCATCCTTGTTGAAAATCATTCAACCATGTATGGGAAGGTTTTTATTTTCTCTATTCCATGTCATTGTTAATATCTGTTTATGCCAGTACCACATTGTTTTGATTACTGTAGCTTTGTATTGCATTTTGAAATTAGAAAGTATTAGTCTTCCAACTTTGTACTTTTTTTCTTACATTCAGATTTTAATAAACTAGAATGACAGTCTTTGAAACAAGCATGCTATCCTATAATGAATATAGTATACACAGTAATTTTAACTTTTAGAACTATATATTATACTGCAAAAGCAAACAGCACAACACTGGCCATACTCATCATTATTTGCTGTGTATGCTACCTCCAAAAGTGAAAATATAAAACACTAAAATGGGGGCCGGGCACAGTGGCTCACGCCTGTAATCCCAGCACTTGGGAGGCCAAGGTGGGTGGATTGCCTGAGCTCCCAGTTCGAGACCAGCCTAAGCCAGAGTGAGACCCCCGTCTCTAAAAGTAGCCAGACATTGTGGTGGGCGCCTGTCGTCCCAACTACTTGGGAGGCTGAGGCAAGAGAATCACTTGAGCTGGAGTCTGAGGTTGCTATAAGCTCTCAGGGCACTCTACAAAGGGCAACAAAGTGAGACTCTGTCTCAAAAGAAAAAAAACAAAACCAGTAAAATGTACCTATGGGGTGTGTATTTCTACTATATATATTTATAAAATATACATAGATTTTAGACATTTCCAACTGAATCATCATCATTATCTCCAAAGGAAATTTATAGCAAGAATACTGAAGGAATGAAAGTCAGATAAACAAAAAATTTCTCACAATGTTCATTATTAGTGATGCAGCCAATTTTGTGCTTTTTTTTGTTTGTTTGTTTTTTTGTTTTTGGCCAGGGCCGGGTTTGAACTGGCCACCACTGGTATATGGGGCCAGCACACTACTCCTTTGAGCCACAGGCACCACTCTCAACTTTGTTCTTTTTTTTCTTTGAGACAGAGCCTCAAGCTATCCCCCTGGGTAGAGTGCAATGGCTTCACAGCTCACAGCAACCTCCAACTCCTGGGCTCAAGCGAGTGTCCTGCCTCAGCCTCCCAAGTAGCTGGGACCATAGGCGCCCGCCACAATGCCCGGCTATTTTTTGGTTGTAGCCGTCATTGTTGTTTGGTGGGCCCGGGCTGGATATGAACCCGCCAAGGGCCTTAGCCACTTGAGCCACAGGCACCAAGCCTCAACTTTGTTCTTTTTAAAGCTTGTTTGGTTATTTGAAGTCCCTTGAGAATCCACATTACCTTAAGGATGGATTTTTCTATTTCTGCAATAGAGAGTCAAGATTTTTGACAGAGGAGAAGTATGTAAAATGATTGAGGTTAAGTTAAAACCCTGTAGTTCTAAGTTTGAACAGGAGACATCAGTATGAACTCTCGAGGTATTTCATGTATTTTTTAAAGTGTCCCTACTGGAGTTGGTGGCTCATGCCTGTAATGCCGGAATTTTGGAGGTCAAAGGCAGGAGGATCCACTTAAGGCCAGGAGTTTGAGACCAGCCTAGGTAATATAGTGAGACCCTGTCTCTTAAAAAATCAAAAAATTAGCCAGACGTAGTGGAGTACACCTGTATCCTGACTACTTAGGTGACTGAAGCAAGAGGATTGCTTGGGGTTGTAGTGAGCTATGATGATGCCATTGCCCTCTAGCCCCAGCAAAAGATCAAGACCCTGTCTCAGGAAAATGTCCTCACATTTGATTGAAAAGGTCTACAATGACTGACCCAGAAGCATTAAGCATCTCTAGCATGCAAACTGTCATCTCTAAATTCCACTTCCCACTAAGAGACATCGGGGCTCCTTGGAAAGCTGCCTGATTCCAGATCCAGGTCAGAAAATTTACCAGATGAGCCTGGGAACATCTTTTCATACCAGACACAAGGAAACTATCCCAAACTGCTGGAGTATCTCAAAAGGACCAATGAGCCAACTTGAAGAGGTTCTCACTGGCCTAAGGTAAACAATTTGGATTTCAATAAGAATAACTGTTAATAGATTAAAGCACACCAAGTATTTTTAAAGCCATGCATCCGTTATTATTTTTAAAAACTCCTTGATCACTTTTGGGAGATGGTAGAAAACCAATGCATTATTTTAAAAACTATGAAAGAGAAATTCTATACCCTAATAAATCACTTTAGGTATATACTCAAGAAACTCTTGGATGTATGTACTACAGGATACATTCAAAACAATTCTGGCTGATCTGAGTGAAGTGATGTTTACAACTAGTTGATCACAACCAGTTACAGATTCCATTGTTCCTTCTCCACTCCCACTGTTTCACTCTACTAGCCTTTTTTCATAAATAACAACAACAAATGTTCTTAGCAACATTGTTTATAACAGCAAAAAACTAGAAATCCAGGCTATGGCTCAAGCAGCTAAGGCGCCTGAACCTCTTAGACCAGGCTCTGGGGTTTACCCCCAACGCCCGTAAAGTTTGGCTGCGCGGTAAGCTGAAAGGTTACGCCACATACACCTGAGCTGGTGGGTTTGAATACAGCCCATCCTGCCAAACAATAACAGCTGCAACCCAAAAATAGACCGGCATTGTGGCGGGTGCCTGTAGTCCCAGCTACTTGGAAGGCTGAGAAAGGCAAATTGCTTGAGTACAAGAGTTGGAGTTTGCTGTGAGCTGTGATGCTATGGCACTCTACCCAGGGCGACAGCTTGAGGCTCTGTCTCAAGAAAAAAAAAAAAAACCTAGAAATCCAAATGCCTATTCTCAGGATGAACAGATAAATAAACTCTAGTATATTCACCCAATGGAATACAGCAACGAGGTTAATGAACTATGAAACGATGACTCTCACTAATATGTTGGGTAGAAAAAAGCAAATAACAAAAGACAACAAATAATGATAACCTCTTATGAAAATTCCACACTAAGCCAAACCAAACAATGTATTTTGTAGGCATTTATAGATTAATTATTTTTTCTTCTTTAAAACACAAAATTGTGGATGGTGGTAGCCTGGACATGGGGAAAGGAGATGAACAGGTGAGAAGCATGTGAGTAGATAAAAGTATGATGTCCTATTCACCCTTTGAATTTTTCAATGGGTTCACTAGTATTCTGGTATGAGTTTAAAAGTTATAAATATCACAAATTTTTTAAAGAGGGATGTGCAAAGATCCATGATAATTGTGTCATTAACCAAAAATCATAATTAATCCATTCTCTGGACCTGCGTTGCCAGTCTGCCTTTGCAAAGAAAGTAAACTGATTTTTCTCATCAGGGCAATCCACGTGAGAAACTAAAAAGAGTGGGAGGGATGATAACTTTATTTTCACTTTTCTCTTCCTGTTTTTTTCAGAGCCTGGGAAAGCAACTCAGAATTTCCAATCTTTTCCAATTCCCATGTGACTTCCTAATTTAGAATGAATTCATAGAAAATTAAGTCTTTCTCCATTTGGAGAAGACTCCGCAGCCTACAGTGGAACATCCTCATTTTGGGATTGAGGCGGCCTCGGATGGGGGAGCTCCAGCCCCCAACTCACAAAGACTCGCCGTGGTGGCTATACCCACACCTTGGGGGTCACACGACAGTTAACTACTGGAAATGTTTTTACTTTCCGAGGCTGGAACTTAGCGGGAGGCCCAGGGAAGACCCGGGGTGGGGCGAGGAGAAAGTGACCCTGCCAGTCCCAGTAACCCTTGGGGGTCCCGCACCTTCTGAAATACAAGCGCCAGGCTGCGTAGAGGAGGCTCTGGGGTTTAGCCTGGAGGCGCTCTGCACCCATTGCCACCGAGGCACGGCAGTCTGGCTGCGTCGTAAGCTTAAAGGTGATGAGCCCTCCGCCAGCTCGCCAAGGGGTTGGGGAGAGCGGACGCGACCGTGGACCTTGGTTGTCCCGTCGGTGCAGCAGACTCCTCAGAATTCCTCGATCCAAGCACCAGTCTGGAGGGAGATCTGGCTGCACCCCTTTCCCCCAGCTGCATCTAGATTGGGGCAGATAGGGAATTAAGTAGCAACCACCAAAAAGCACCTTTAGCGATTTGGAAACATGTGTGAAGCTCAGCCACCGGCCTTTGCTGGAGCAGCACAGCCGGGCCTTTCCCTCCACGGGGCAGGCAGCTGCAGCTAGCGGCCCTGGCTTTGCTCCAGATTCGGCGCTGGGTGACATCACCGAACTCCGCCGATCAGTGGGAGGGAGCCCCGAAATCCCCTAAAAACAAAGTGAGTAATCGGCGGGCCCGCCCTCCAGGCGGGGCCTGGTCCGGGTAGCCAGCCGCGTCGCCCGCTGCGTCAGCCCCAGAAACAGCCTCGGAGAGGGTGGCCTGCTCGCCTCCGGGTCGGCGCGCACTTGTTCTCGGCCTGCGGCGGCAGCGGCGCGCGGGGCCTGTTAGTAGTGGTGCTATTCCGACACTTGCTCCTGGCCCCCGCGCGGGGAGGGGGTGATGCAACGCGCAGGCGCGGCCGGATTCCGGGCAGTGACGCGACGGCGGGCGCGCGCGGCGCATTTCCGCCTCTGGCAAATGGCTCGTCTGTAGCGCACGCCGCGGGCCCAGCTGCGACCCCGGCCCCGCCCACGGGACCCCGGCCATGGACGGTGAGGGCGCCCTCTGACCCGGCAGGGTGGCCGCAACGGGTCTGCCGGTACTGTTGCGGGAGCCTCCCGCACCGCCTTCCGCCCCTCCCTGCGCCGACAGGCGCTGCGCAGGGAGCGGCCAACCGGTTGGGGGCGCGGGGCGGGGCAGGTGCTCAGGGGTCTGACTCAGTTTCCCCTTTGGGTGGAGGGTGGCCTTGACTCGGTATCTCCCTGCATGGGAGTGTGGGGTGAGCCTTGACTTAGTCCCTCCACCCACCCCACCCCCCTGCTGTCCCATAGGGGCAGTTCTGACTTTGTTTCCTTGTTAAGGGAGACTGTATCTGACTCAGTTTATTCTCAGGATGAGGGTGGAAAGAGCCTTCCCTCAGTTTTCCTTATGAAAGGAGAACAGGCCCTGACTCAGTTTCCCTCAGTAGGGGAAAGATTCCTTACCTAATTTCCCCTCAGGAAGCAGGTGTTTCTGTCTACTTGACTCCCCTCCCCACTAAGTTTCCCAGCAGGTTCTAGGGAGCAGGTCCTAACTCAGTTCCCCTTGAAGGGAGCCTGGCCTCAGCACCTCTCTTTGAGGAGCAGGTTCTCCCTGGTGCAGATGGGGAGAGGGCTTGTGCTGACTCTTGTCTCCCTCTCCTTTCAGACCTGTTCCCTCTCATCTTCCCCTCAGGTAAGTGGACCTTCCTCCACTTGGGGTTGAGGAGGGGAGCTCTCCAGAGTTAGGGGCCATGAGGGCAGCTGATGGGGGTGGCCTTGTCTTACTACAGAACCAGCCCAGGCTTCTGGCCCCTATGTGGAGATCATTGAGCAGCCCAAGCAGCGGGGCATGCGCTTCCGCTACAAGTGTGAGGGCCGCTCAGCAGGCAGTATCCCAGGCGAGAGAAGCACAGATACCACCAAGACCCACCCCACAATCAAGGTCAGCACCTGCTCCCAGGGATGGGGTTGGGGGCACAGGGTGTAGGGGGAAGGCACTGTGGAACCCCAATAGGCTTGCCTCTAGGCCACCGTGTCCCCTGCATCTGGGAGTCAGGTTTGGAATTCCTGGGTCTCTAGAGTTCTCTCTGTACTTTGGACAGATCAACGGCTACACAGGACCAGGGACAGTTCGCATCTCTCTAGTCACCAAGGACCCTCCTCACCGGCCTCATCCACATGAGCTTGTGGGGAAGGACTGCCGGGATGGCTTCTATGAGGCTGATCTCTGTCCTGACCGCTGTATTCACAGGTGAGCTCCTAGCAGGGCAGGGCAGGGCATGGAGGGTGAAGTTAGTAGACAGGAGGCAGGGCAGTTGAATAGCTTATATAGGGAGAATTCCTCCCTCCTTGCCCTGTCCCCAGCTCTGCAAGCAAAATTCCTTTGTCTTGAAATTATATATTGTGGCCAGGCATGGTAGATCATACCTGTAATCCTAGAATTCTGGGAGGCCAAGGCAGGAGGATGGCTTGAGTTCAGGAGTTTGAGACCAGCCTGAGCAAGAGTAAGACCATGTCTCTAAAAAATTAAAAATAGGGGCTCGGTGCCTGTGGCTCAAGTGGCTAAGGTGCCAGCCACATACACCTAAGGTGAAGGGTTCGAATCCAGCCTGGGCCCGCCAAACAACAATGACGGCTGCAACCAAAAAATAGCCGGGCGTCATGGCGAGCACCTGTAGTCCCAGCTACTTGGGAGGCGGAGGCAGGAGACTCGCTTGAGCCCAGGAGTTGGAGGTTGCTGTGAGCTGTGATGCCATGGCACTCTACCCAGGGGGACAGCTTGAGGCTCTGTCTCAAAAAATGAAAAAAAATTAGAAATAGGC
>CAUYQV010094702.1:0-13240 GCA_963574575.1 Galagoides demidoff
GGACCACAGGCGCCCGCCACAACGCCCGGCCATTTTTTGGTTGCAGCCATCATTGTTGTTTGGCGGGCCCGGGCTGGGGATTTGAACCCGCCACCTTAGGTGTATGTGGCTGGCGCCTTAGCCGATTGAGCCACAGGCGCCCAGCCTATCATTTCTTACTGTTAGGTAATCTATAAAAGAAAGTTGTATTACTGAAAGTAAGCTTGGATATTGGAACTAAAATTCAACAAAATATTGGTATCTTTAGTCACTCTGTGATATGTGACCTTAGGTACATCATGTATAAGTTAGACTCTGTTACTGTTATTTTATTTATTTATTTATTTATTTATTTATTTATTGTTGAGACAGAGTCCCACCCTATGCCCCTGAGCAGAGTGCAGAGGCTTGGTAGCTCACTGCAACTGCAGACTCAGGCTGTGGGCATCCAGCTGCCTCAGCTCTCCTGAAGCCGCTGGGATTATAGGCACTCGCGTAGCCCCCGGCTGGGTTTTTCCATTTTTTTCATGAGTCAGGGTTTCACTCTTGCTCAGGCGAGTCTCAAACTCCTGAGCTCAAGAAATTCTTCCTCCTCAGCCTCCCCACAGTGCTGGGATTATAGGCATGAGCCACCACGCCCAGCATGTTACTATTACTTTAGCCTTCAGAGCTATCCATCTGGACAAGCATAGTTTCTCATACCTATAATTCCAGCACTTTGGGAGGCTGAGGAGACAGAATCATTTGAGGCTAGAAATTTGAGATCAGCCTGGGCAACATAATGAGACACCCCCATCACCAAAGTAAAAATTAATTAGCCAGCCACAGTGGTACACACCTGTAGTTTTAGCTACTTGGGAGGCTGAAAGTGGTGGATCACTTGAGCCCAGAAGTTTGATGTTAGAGTGAGTTGTGATCATGCCACTGCTTGAATGACAGAGCAAGACCCTGTTTAAAAAAAACCAACAAAGGGCAGCTCAAAGGAGTAGGATGCTGGCCCCATATGCCAGAGGTGGCTGGTTCAAACCTAGCCTGAGCCAAAAAATAACTGCAAAAAAAAAAACCACAAAAAACCCCCCAGATGCCATCCATCCTCTCATTTGAAAAACTTTCAAAGGAAAATCATATTTTTAATAGAGTTCATGATTTTTACTGAATTTTAAGTATGCTTTATCAGTTTTTTACTTACAGCAAAGAAAATTACCAGGGAGGAATATGAGGTGGTGGCATCTCTGTAATCACAGGTAGACCTGTTGAAATTTATGAATCATTGCAGTGAATTGTGTGAGACTGCCTGATGCAAATATAAGCTTCTGATAGCTTTAGAAGTTAGAGAGATTTTGAGACCTAGTTAGTTGTGGGAAAAAATGACTCATTAAACTGGGTGTGGTGGCTCAGGCCTGTCATCCTAGCACGCTGGGAGGCTGAGGCCGGCAGGTTACCTGAACTCACAAGTTCGAGAACAACCTGACCAAGAGCGAGACCCTGTTTCTAAAAATAGCTGGGTGTTCTGGCAGGTTCCTGTAGTCTCAGCTACTCAGGAGGCTGAGGCAAGAGAATTACTTGAACCAAAGAGACTGGGGTTGCTATGAGCTGTGATGCCACAGCACTCTACCAAGGGTGAGAAAGTAAAACTCTGTCTCAAAAAAAAAAAAAAAAAAAAAGAAGAAAATGTCCTGAGAGAACTGAAAATATGAACTTGGGAAGGATAGAGCATCCAAAGGTGTCAGAATATATAATAGGTGATTTGTAAATGACTCATTAAAATGTGCGGACTCTCAAGCATTTCAGTAGACACTGTCAGTGCTAGTTCCCCTCGTTGGTCTCTGGTTTTATATTGAAGATAGCTTGAAGGCAGATTCTGACTATGCACATAGTTTTGATGGTAGTTAAGAGCCTGCTTTATTCTGATACTAAATTTTGCTGCCAAACTAAATGTAAACCACACTTGTGCACTGGGTAGATCTGAGAGTGAATTTAAACCTGTCTTGGTCTAGGAACTTTCAGGCCCTGAGGTTGCCGGGAGAGCTTTGCTTCCTATTCTCAACTGCTTTTGAGTGGAGGGCAAACCAGCAGCTCCTCAGCCAAATGGCGTAGGCAGCCATTTCCCTATAGCGAACCACCTAAAAGACACCTTGAACTTTACCTAGATAATTTTTGAGGTTATAAAGAAAATTGAGTAGTATTGCGAATCAGTCTGAACTTGAAATGCATAAGACCTGTATACAACTAGGCAGATTCTCTTTAAGGGGTGATTCATAGGTGTCAGTCTTGCTTGCATTAATCATGCAACCTGGAGTTTTGCTTCTTCCACAGCAGCAAGATGGAACTCATCGATGATAACACTGTAGTCAGGGCACGAGGTTTACCATGGCAGTCATCAGATCAAGATATTGCAAGATTCTTCAAAGGACTCAACATTGCCAAGTTGGTTTTCTATACTTCTAAATTTATTTGATGATCCCAAAGGGATAATGGGGTTCCATTTTTTTCCTCACTGTTATTATTTTTTCTTTCTTCTATTTGCCATCTGTTTTTTTATTCTCAAAGGGGAGGTGCAGCACTTTGTCTGAATGCTCAGGGTCGAAGGAATGGAGAAGCTCTGGTTAGGTTTGTAAGTGAGGAGCACAGAGACCTAGCACTACAGAGGCACAAACATCACATGGGGACTCGGTATATTGAGGTATGTCCTCACAACCTGAGACTCTGACTGTCTTGAATGAGTGTTAAATGATGGAAGGCTGAAAAACTGCATGATTAATTTTCTTTTCTTTCCTTAGGTTTACAAAGCAACAGGCGAAGATTTTCTTAAAATTGCTGGTGGTGAGTATGTTTTATGTGATATAGCTTTAGTTATAAGAATCTAAAATTTGCATGTTTAAATTTAGCAATGGAGCATGGGAATAGTTTTCTTTTTTTGCGCAGTTTTTGACTGGGGCCGGGTTTGAACCCACCACCTCTAGAGTATGGGGCCAGTGCCCCACTCCTTGAACCACGGATGCCGCCAATAGTTTTTTTTAAAAAACTAGAATCTCATTCTAATGCCTGTGCTAGAGTGTTGCGGCAGTGTTATCATAGCTCACTGCAACCTCAAACTCCTGGGCTCAAATGGTCTACCTGCCTCAGCCTCCTAAGTAGCTAGGACATATAGGTGCCTGCCACCACACATAGCTAATTTTTTTTTTTTTTGAGACATAGCGTCATTCTTGTCACCCTGGGTAGAATGCTGTGGTGACATAACTCACAGCAACCTCAACTTCTGGGCTTAAGTGATTCTCTTATCTTAGCCTCCCAAATAGCTCCCACAATGCTCTGCTATTTTTAGAGATGAGGTCACGTTCTGACTCAGGCTGTTCTCAAATCTGTGAGCTCAGGCAATCTATCCACCTCAGCCTTCCAACTATTGGGATTACAGGCCCCAGACTAATTCTTCAATTTTCAATTATTTTTTGTACAGACAGGGTCTCATCATGTTGCCCAGGCTGGTCTTGACTCCTGGCCTAAAGTAATCCTCCCAACTCACCCTCCCAAAGTGCTAGGATTATAGGTGTGAGCCCCTGAGTCCAGCTGGAATATATGTATATTTTTTTTAATAGGAAGAGATTTCTAAAAGTATCAGTGAGCTTAATGTATAATGGTTGACCTAAGGCTTGAGCCAACCAACTGTAGTTACAGTCATTAAAAATAGTACTATATGAAATGTGAAATGGTCATATTTGCAAGTCATATGCAAAGGGAAAGGGTAGTTCTTAGAAGAAATGAGTCTGAAAGATGTCTTAAAATAGCATACTTCAACACCTTGGTTTGTTACATATCTGCTTCTAGCTTTTCTTTAAAATTAAGTCAGCAAGAAACACAGTGGTTTGGGGCTTTTTGTATTTTTGGATACACAATATTTTGAGTAGTATGGTTAGAAAATGGGGGGGGAGGACACATACACTCCAATTACTGAGAGATTTGTAACTTTAAAACCTGAAAGTAATGGATGCATAAAATGTTAGCACAGTGGTTATGGCGTCAGCCACGTACACCGAAGCTGGCAGGTTCAAACCTCACCCGGGCCAGCTAGACAACAATAACAAGTGCAACAAAAAAATAGCCAGGTGTTGTGGCAGGTGCCTATAGTCCCAGCTACTTGGGAGGTGGAGGCAAGAGAATCGCTTAAGCCCAAGAATTGGAGGTTGCTGTGAGCTATGACACCATGGCATTCTACCGAGGGTAACCTGGTGAGACTCTGTCTCAAAAAAAAAGTTACCTATGCTTGTCTGATCTTTTTCCTATATATATCTCTTCTTTGTAAGTTTCTATTGGTTTGTTCATATTGTTTCATAACTTCCTTTTAACATGAATGTCTTCCTATGTTACTGAATTTTCTTAAGTGCTAATTGAGGCATAGTATTATGTGTGCCATAATATTTTTAAACATCTCTGTTGGGCATTTAGAGCTTATTTCCAATTTTTCGCTTTATGTAAGTTGTGAATATTTTTCAGTCTCTCTATGAGCCACGCATAAGGATCATTCTCTAAAAATAGGGTAGATGAATCAAAGAATCGTAGACCTTTTTAACAAGTCTTTGACATGGGTTGTCAAGTCATATTGGGATAATGTGAAGAACATTTATAAACCTGCATTACATAGCTTTAGTGAAAATTTTTGCAACTTAAGACTTAACGGCATCTTACCTACACAATTTACTAGTACAATTTTGTTCTCATTCATCTTTAAATAGACCCTAAGGTTTAAAGATTCAGGGCTACAAGTTTAATGGATTTCCAGAGTTCCAAAGCAGTGCTTGTTATCGGTGGGGGATAAATGTACCTGTGGTTGCTCTGCTCTTACCTGGATCCGTGGGTTCCATGAGAGATGCACTACAAATTTTAAATGGCAGAGTTAACTAGTTTTCACATCCTGGCTTGGATTTTATTCTGTATGGGTAGTATGATAAGAGTTTGCTATTAAGGAAAAAACCTTACTAGTAGTGTATGAGTTTGAGGAATATACAGTGAGTATTTTCTACATGGCAACATGTCTAAAATGCTTCATTTTTATTTTAAAAATTTGTTTTTAGAGATGAGAGTCTTGCTATGTTGCCTAGGCTGGTCTCAAACTCCTGGCTAATGCAATGCTCCCACTGCAGCCTCCCAAATAGCTGGGATTTCAGAGTTGCTGTGTCTGGTTCCAATGTTTTGTGTTAGGCAGAATGTTGATAAATACTGAAATCAGATCGCCCCGTATATTCATAATATTATCTCTGCTTCAGTGTGTTTGAATTTTTCTTAATAAAGTAATTAGGGAAATGACAAAACCCAAAGAATTACCTACCTAATTCTCATCGTTTATGAGGTGGGCAGTTTTATGTACAAGGAAACTAAGGTACAGTTAAGTTTTAGGGAGGTCTTATCCTAGTAAACAGTAAAGCCAAAGTTGGACCCAGACATCGTCTCCATGACAATTAAGTCTTCTATACTTCCTAAACAGGTCATGGAGACAACACCTGGGTCCAATTTTGTGGTCCAGGACTTAATTGTCCAGCCAGCTTTCTAGATTAAGAGGGTGTTTTATAAAAATAGGGAAGAGTTTGAAATTTGGCAAAAGTATTCTCACTCCTAGGATGTTTAGAAATTCAGTAGGAATTAGTGTCTTTATTATGAATGCAAGACATTGTCAGAAACTGTCTTTTAAGTTGGAAGAAGTTGATGTCTTAACTCCTTGTCTCCATGCTTCCTAATATTTGTTTTCCCTAGGTACTTCAAATGAGGTAGCCCAGTTTCTCTCCAAGGAAAATCAAGTCATCGTCCGCATGCGGGGGCTCCCTTTCACTGCCACAGCTGAAGAAGTGGTGGCCTTCTTTGGACAGCATTGTCCCATTACTGGTGGGAAAGAAGGCATCCTCTTTGTCACCTACCCAGATGGTAGGCCAACAGGGGATGCTTTTGTACTCTTTGCTTGTGAGGAATATGCACAGAACGCATTGAGGAAGCATAAGGACTTGTTGGGGAAAAGATACATCGAACTGTTCAGGAGCACCGCAGCTGAAGTTCAACAGGTTGGTCTGTAAGAGTATGTTGGCATCTTTGCATTCGTTTCTGTTTATCTCTGAATATAATCCTTTATTATGTTAAAATAAAACTTGGAGAATACAGAAAGTAAATTACGTGAAGACAGGCTTTATTACAAAACCAAAAAATAGTGTCTGTTAATTGCCCTGTACACACGTAGACAACATACTGTGTTTTTATAAAATTGGAATACTGCTGTAGCTATACTTCTGTATTCTGCTAAAACTCTATATAGTAGGGGTGGCACCTGTGGATCAAAGGAGTAGGGCGCCAGCCCCATATGCTGGAGGCGGCGGGTTCAAACCCAGCCCTGGCCAAAAACTGCAAAATAAATAAATAAATAAAAGGTTGATTTAAAAAAAAACAACCAAAACTCTATGTAGTAGAACCTCAAGTGACCCAACGTTCACAGACATGTACGACATGTACATGTCAATACAGTAGGCCTAGATCCTTACGTCAACCACCTCTGTCTGTTAACCAGTTTGTTAGTCCTTGGATGCTCAGCTTACCAAGGTTCTAAATATTTGGACAGTTTACTCATTTCTGAAAAACTTTGTCTTTAATTATCTCAATTCCTATATTTATATTTAGACTGCTTTTTACCTACCATAAGAAATTCCTACACAAGTATGTTTATATGTGTAAAGAAATCAGTTTCTGATTTCTTTAGATATTGACTGATATTTTAAGGTTTTTAATGTCTTGCTAAATTATTTCTCCAAAAGTCTTTATCAGTTTTTTTCCTACTGATGACCTCTGTACTATTTTACTAGCTTTTAGAATACAGAGTTTTATTTGTTTGTTTAAGACGTAAAATGGGGTAGTTACTTCCCCAACGTGTATTAAGGTCTGGGTTTGAAACCACCTATAGGAATCTCAAGTCTTTCAATTATTTTTTACTTATCAAGTGAACATGTCTTCAGGGGTCAGTGTAGTTTAAATCTGTACCTTGTTGAAAATGTATATGAAAAATTTTGAATCTCTGGGCAGTGCCTGTAGCTCAGTGGGTAGGGTGCTGGCCACATACACTGAGGCTGGTGGGTTCGAACTCGGCCTGGGACAACTACAACATAAAAATAGCCCAGCATTGTGGTGGGTATCTGTAGTCCCACCCACTTGGGAGGCGGAGGCAAGAGAATCACTTAAGCCCAAGAGTTTGAGGTTGCTGTGAGCTGTGATGCCACAGCATTCTAAGGGCGGCAGCTTGAACTCTTGTCTCAAAAAAAAAAATTTTTTTTTGAATCTCTAAAATAGGCTACATGTCTTCAAGGACAAATATTATATCCATTATTCCCAAACAAGAAGCAAAAATACAAACTTTGTTTCAGTTCTTTAAACTGGAAGAACAGTTTCATGAAAACCAAGGTCTAGAATTGACTACCCCAGGGCATGCTTCTACTGTGCCTTGGTCTGAAAATAGAATAGGCTGTCTCTGTGTTTCCACCGTAAGGGGGTCTTGGGTGTGCACTCTCTCCACGACTCCATCTCTACTGATTTAACAAGTGTGGAGTAGTCAGTTCTTTGACTGTCTTCTGCATTACTAATAATCATTTCATTCAGTCAGTATTTGATTACTTCCTGTTTGACAGGTATTATAAGGTGCTTGCCCTATTACGTATCTGTCCTAGGTTTTTTTTTCCCTATTCTTGCTCTTTCCTATTGTTTGTGCTGCATTTGGATGGTTTGCATAATTTAAGTCTTCCTATGTCTTTGTCAGCTCTTCTTTGGCTGTGCTGTGGGTTTTTTTTTTTTCACCTCTTATTTAGATAACAGGGTGTGAGTGGGGAAATTAGTCCATATTTCAGAGAAGGATTCATTGATTCTTCTATATTTTCAGTTTATGGGATATTAATGGAGGCAATAGCTAAGGTGATGAGAAAACCTGGGGATGCTACAAATGGCATTTGCACAAGGACCTACCTCCCTCCTCTATTATGAGTTAGTGGACATGCTCTAAACTTAGATAAAAGTGGACTTGTAATACGCATTTTATCTAGGATCAATTCTTTGCCCAAAATGCACCTGACTTCTTATCACTTTTTTTTTTTTTTTTTGAGATGGATCCTCAAGCTATCCCCCTGGGCAGAGTGCCATGGCATCACAGCTCATAGCAACCTCCAACTCCTGGGCTCAAGCCAGTCTCCTGCCTCCGCCTCCCAACTAGCTGGGACCACAGGCGCCCGCCACAACACCTGGCCATTTTTTGGTTGCAGCCATCATTGTTGTTTGGTGGGCCCAGGCTGGGGATTTGAACCCACCACCTTAGGTGTGGCTGGCGCCTTAGCCGATTGAGCCACAGGCACCGAGCCACGTGTTTTTAAGATAACTGAATTTTATGAATTTAAGATCCTGAAGATGCTGTCTTGTCTTTTTCTCAGATTCACATGGAAACAAAATTGCTGTGTTGCTGTTTATCTTTATGGTTATCAAATGACTTTTTTTCATTTCTATGTTATTCAGCTACTTTGCCTTGTGCTATTAAGCAGTATTATCATTTTAACATAGTCCACAGTCACTGTTTGGACTGTGGGTCATTCTATTCTTTGAGACAGTCTCTGTTGCCCCAGGCTAGAGTGTTGTGGCATCAACCTAGCTCACAACAACCTCAAACTCTTGGGTTCAAGCAGTTTTCTTGCCTCAGCCTCCTAAGTAGCTGGGACTACAGGCACCCGCCAGAACACCTGGCTAATTTTCCTATTTTTAGTAGAGATGAGGTCTCTTGCTTTTGCTTAGTCTGGTCTCAAACTCCTGAGCTCAAGGGATCCTCCCCCCCTCAGGCTCCCAGAATGCTAGGATTACAGGCATGAATCACTGTGTCTGGCCTGGGTCATTCCATTTCTTGGGTTTGGAGGTGGAGTATGAAAATGATATTATGGGGAACACTAGTGAAATGAAATCTAATAAATTACTACAAAAGTTCACATTTAATGAAATGTCCAGGTTTTTATGAAAATGGCAGCCTTGAGGGCTGTGCTGTGGCTCAAAGGAGTAGGGTGCTGGCTCCATATGCTGGAGGTGGCAGATTCAAACCCAGCTCTGGCCAAAAACTGCAAAAAAAAAAAAAAGAAAAGAAAAGAAAATGGCAGCCTTTAAAGATATTTGTCCCAAGGTACATACACATTTTTGTGGACAGACATTACCTCAATATAAGCGTGTTGCATTGAGTGTGGTGTATGACTCATTGTTTAGTTGACAGTAATATCACTCATGGCTGAAATACATGAATCTGGTTCTCCATCATTGCTTCTCAAAGTTAAAAGCATTTTTGAATCACCTGGGGATTTTGTTCAAATACATATTAATATTTACTAGGTCTGGGGTGGAGCTGAGATTCTGCATCTCTAACAGACCTCTGCAGCGATGCCATTGCTGGTCTGCAGACAGCAAAGGAGAAGCAAGACACTAAATCACTTCTGTTTTGCTTTGAGTGCAGGTGCTGAATCGATTCTCCTCGGCCCCTCTCATTCCACTTCCAACCCCTCCCATTATTCCAGTACTACCTCAGCAATTTGTGCCTCCTACAAATGTTAGAGACTGTATACGCCTTCGCGGTCTTCCCTATGCGGCCACAATAGAGGACATCCTGGACTTCCTGGGGGAGTTCTCCACTGATATTCGTACCCACGGTGTTCACATGGTATTGAATCACCAGGTAAGAAAGCCACTTATGGAAAACATACTTGCTTATTCTTTCTTAATGCAAATGCAATGCATTTGGGAAATGCAAAAGCTCTTTCCCAATAAAAACACACAAATAGTTGTCAGTAATACACTAAATCTTTCAGGAAAGATTTTATTGTAAATGCAAGCGATCTTTAGGATGTACTCTAAAACAAAACCACTACCATTAGTGTAACTCAATTTCAGCTCTATTCCTTCATCTTACATCAAATTATCAATAGCACAAGGTAGGGGCCACACATGTTAATAGTGTCTATATAATTTTTTCTATTCTGCTACTGAACTCTTTAACTCTGTGGTCCATAGTGTGAAAGTACTATGAATAAGCATGCCTGTGTTCCACGGTTTTTTGTATCCACAGACTGTTCAGAAATGGTGCATTTTATTTCATGTATCTGTTAGACATGAAATTATATTCAGTAGGATGCAAAAAATTCAATTAGGGCTCGGCGCCTGTGGCTCAATCGGCTAGGGCGCCAGCCACGTACACCTAAGGTGGCGGGTTCGAATCCCCAGCCCGGGCCCACCAAACAACAATGATGGCTGTAGCCAGAAAATGGCCGGGCGTTGTGGCGGGCGCCTATGGTCCCAGCTACTTGGGAGGCAGAGGCAGGAGACTGGCTTGAGCCCAGGAGTTGGAGGTTGCTGTGAGCTGTGATGCCATGGCACTCTACCCAGGGGGATAGCTTGAGGCTCTGTCTCAAAAAAAAAAAAAAAAAAAAAAAATTCAATTAGGACTCTGTCCATACTACCTAGAACAGGATGTGAGTCATAATAGACTCTCAGATATATCAATGAATGAATTTGCTGAGGAGCCTTTATTAAAATCTAACTGATTGTTTTTCTAGTATCCAAATGTAAAGTATTTCCTAGTTTGGTGTCATTTGATTTTTATTTAGGTAAGATTAGTTTTATAGAAAATGTAACAGTATTTTCGATATCTTCAGCAGGATAAAATTTTTTTCTTTGGCTCGGCGCCTGTGGCTCAATCGGCCAGGGCGCCAGCCACGTACACCGAATCCCCAGCCCCGGCCCACCAAACAACAATGATGGCTGCAACCAAAAAATGGCCAGGCG
Organism: Galagoides demidoff; assembly: GCA_963574575.1. Lineage (NCBI taxonomy): Eukaryota > Metazoa > Chordata > Mammalia > Primates > Galagidae > Galagoides > Galagoides demidoff. Next base: position 10,801 of record CAUYQV010094702.1, read on the forward strand.
TTGTGGTGGGCGCCTGTGGTCCCAGCTACTTGCAGAGGCAGGAGACTCACTTGAGCCCAGGAGTTGGAAGTTGCCATGAGCTGTGATGCCATGGCACTCTACCCAGGGGGATAGCTTGAGGCTCTGTCTCAAAAAAAAGACCAAGACCCTATCTCAAAAAAAAAAAAAAAATTGCTGGGTAGTACCAGCAGTTTCTCATTCATTAGGTCTAGGGTAGGGCCCAAGAATCTACATATTTTTGAATACATTTATTTCAAGGGAGTATATACATTCAGGACAACCTGAATCGATGATCCCAGGTAGGGGACTGGGAGACAAGTTCCCAGGTGATGCCAAGGCTATTGGTGTATGACCACATTTTTTTTTTTTTTGAGACAGAGCCTCAAGCTGTCCCCCTGGGTAGAGTGCTGTAGCATCACAGCTCACAGCAACCTCTAACTCCTGGGCTCAAGTGAGTCTCCTGCCTCAGCCTCCCAAGTAGCTGGACCACAGGCGCCCGCCACAATGCCCAGCTACCTTGTGGTTGTAGCCGTCATTGTTGTTTGGCGGACGGGGCTGGATTTGAACCCGCCATCTTAGGTGTATGCAGCTGGCACCTTAGCCACTTGAGCCACAGGCGCCGAGCCAGGACCACATTCTAAGAACTAGAAAGAACATGAGATTTGAATCCTAATACATGGGCTTAGTCTCAACTCCATGACTTGCCAACTGAGAACCTTGAGCACTTTCATCAACTGGGAAAATTAGGACAAACTTGCTCTACTCATTTTGTGTGGCTGTGGTAGGATCAAATGGGAATGCAGGGCAGGTGTAGTGGCTCATGCCTATAATCCTAGCACTCTGGGAACTAGAGGCCGGAGGATCAGATAACTTGAGCTCAGGAGTTCAAAACCAGCCTGAGTGAGACTTCTAAAAATAGAAAAATTAGCTGGACACCATGGTGGGCACCTGTAGTCCCAGCTCCTCTGGAGACTAAGGCAGAAGGATCACTTGAACCCAAAAGTTTGAGAATGCTGTGAGCTCGGCTGAGGTCATGGCACTCTAGCCCCAGTGACAGAATAAGACTGTCTCACAAAATAAAGAAAAAGGAATGCAGTAGAACCTCCACAGTTGACTACCTGTCTACACTGACCACCTCCTTAAGTTGACCTAATTTTCATAGACTGAACATGCACCACATGTACATGTCATTACTGCAGGCCTAGTTCTTTATTCTGACCTTCTCTGGATGTTGACCAGTTTGTTATACTCCTTGGATGATCTACTGTATTTAGAAAAAAGACTTGCAAGCTCAGACACAATGGCTTACACCTGTAATCTTAGCACTCTGGGAGGCCAAGGTGGGAAGATTGCTTGAGCTCAGGAGTCTGAGACCATCCTGAGCAACAATAAAACCCTGTCTCCACTTAAAAAAAAAGAAAAAGAAAGAGGCTGGGTGCGGTAGTTCATACCTGTAATCCTAGCACTCTGGGAGGCCAAGGCAGGCGGATTGCTTGAGCTCACAGGTTTGAGACCAGCCTGAGCAAGACTGAAACCCTGTCTCTACCAAAAATAAAAAAACTCAGCCGGCACCTGTGGCTCAAAGGAGTAGGGCACCGGTCCCACATGCCGGAGGTGGCGGGTTCAAAATCCCCGGCCAAAAACTGGGGGAAAAAAAAAAACTGAGACAAGAGGATCACTTGAGCTCAACAGTTGGAGGTTGCTGTGAGCTATGATGACATGATGGCACTCTACCCAGAACAATAGCTTGAGACTCTGTCTCAAAATATAAAAAAGAAAGAAAGTAAGATTAGCCAGGTGTTATGGTAGGCACCTATAGCCCCAGCTACTCAAGAGGCTGAGGCAGGAGGATCTCTTGAACCCAGGAATTTGAGATTGCTGTGAACTAGGCTGATGCCACAGCACTCTAGCCTGGGCAAGAGAGTAAGTCTCTGGGAAAAATAAAAAAAGGAAGAAGGGCCAGACACAATAGCTCACGCCTGTAATCCTAGCACTCTGGGAGGCCAAGGTTGATCGACTGCTTGAGCTCAGGAGTTCCAGATCAGCTTGAGAACCTCGTCTCTAATAAAAAAAAAAAAAAGAAAAACATTGCCAGGTATTGTGATGGGTGCCTATAGCCCCAGCTACTTACTTGGGAGGCTGAGACAAGAGGATCTCTTAAGCCCACGAATTTGGGATTGCTCTGAGCTATAATCCAACAGCACTCTACCCAGGGCTATAGAGTAACACTCATCTCAAAAAAAAAAAAAAAGAAGAAAGAAAGAAGAGGGATGAGGAGAGGAAGAGGAGAAGGGAAGAGATAAAGGACTTGCAGAGTGCTTTGTTAGAAAAGCACCTGCCAGCTCGGCACCTGTGGCTCAATCGGCTAAGGCGCCAGCCACATACACCTAAGGTGGCGGGTTCGAATCCCCAGCCCGGGCCCGCCAAACAACAATGATGG